>JAVJIF010017375.1:0-88482 GCA_038442645.1 Agave tequilana
GGTGCCTTGAAGTGGATGCGTTCCGTGCTTAAGGAAAAACATTTTGGATGCATCACTTTCAAGGAGAGTTTGGTGGAAGGACCACCCTGATTTGGAGAACTAGAGAAGTACCTTCATCGGTTTTGGTATCATTCTCTAACTCCCGTTTATATTTGCATGCCTTCATATTCATCGTTTTATAGCATGTCATGTTTTATTGTTCATTATGCTTATGCCATGTTCATTAGATTAGTGATATACATGTTTAGTTATTTGAGACACCCATGTTTAAAATGGACTTATCTTTGTGTTCTCCCATTTGTTTAGCTATTGTGTATATCATAACTCTAATAGCATGTGGATTTACATGATGAACGTGTTTATGTTTGTCATGTTGATTTTTGACCTGTTTTATGCTTCATGATTTGATTACTTGTTTAGATGTGAGTTTTCATTAAAACTAGGATTTATACTTGTACATATAATGGGCCACAAATAAACCTTTATATATGTTTGTGCTTGGATGCCTATTTGTACCCATTAGATGTTCTAGTATAGTCTAGTTTTGATGATTCATACATTCAAACTTGTATTCCCATTTTGGATATGATTTTATGATCATGTGCTTTCAATTCATGTATATGTCTATTTTGCCAAACCTTAAGATATACATGTATACCCTTGAGTCATTTACTTTTCATGCAAATCTTTATATAAGGACTCAATGTGTTTAGGGATATGTATGTATACTTTTGTTTGTCAAAACATACATATGCCTTGAAGTATAATTTGTTTTAATGAACAAATTTAGATTTTCATGTTTCATATTTTTTTTAAGGAATTCAAATTGAGCTAAATTGAATACTTTCATGATCGTGTGTTTCACATTACACTTGTTCACTCACTTTATTATGTTTCTCATGATTGTGTTTTCATGAGTATGATATGGGCTTTATGGACTTTGAGTGTTTAGTGCCATGTGATTTACATGTGTTTCATGAAAAACAATTTTGTTTTTATCCCTATTTGAAGAATTTCGTACTAGTTTTAAACTTTATCCATAACTAGTTCGTGTTCTTCTACCTTGGTAGAGTTTTTCAAACAATCTATATTTTCAAACCTATTTTTGAAAACCCTACCTTCCAAGGGCGGTTGGATGGGAGATCATGTTCATGTATGCTTTACAATGAAAATCTTTTAAAAACTTGAACCATGATTGGGAGGTTAGGAATATGAGATATACATTTGATCTTATTGTTGTTTCAATTGGTATCATTGGAGTTTTTCAATTGGTATCAATATTGACATTTTTGTATACTCATATATTTGTTTATGTATGTATGCTTCACTTCAAATAATATCAATTTTAATTGGTATTCATTTTCATACATATATGTGTTTCTATTTGTGCTTATCATATTTCTATATCCTTAAGCACATGTTTTGTTTTATGCTAAAGCTTGAATTCAACTTTGTTTCAATTGATTTAGTTTTCAATTGGTATCCATACACAAGCTTTTGCATGTTTTAGTTGGTATTTCATAAAGGGGGAGAAAATATTGTATTCTATCTTTCAATTGGTGTTTTGTTTCCACTCCCTTACTTTATGTTAGAAAATAATAATTTCAAGTGCTTTATGATTGAAAATTTTCAAATTGGTATCCCATGTTTTAAAGAATAATAATTTCAATTTGGTATCATATGTTCAAAATGAAAAATATTTACAATTGGTATCATATTTGAGAAATTCAAAATTTATTATGTTTAATTTCAATTGGTATCAAGATTTTTGTTTTCAATTGATATATGTTTAATTTAAACTTGTTTCAATACCTCATTTACCTTTATTTCAATTGGTATCATTTGATATAAGCATTTCTTAAAATGTTCTTTTTCATTTCAATTGGTATCATATATGCACTTCATTGACATATTTTTAATTGGTATCATATTTAATGTCACCCTTATTGACATTGGTTTTTGTTTTAGACAAAAAGGGGGAGAACATTATTTTGACCCTTTGTTGATTCTTTGTTTCGAACAAAAAGGGAGAGAAAAATTATGGTTTTGCTTTTGCTTTTACCCTTTATTGATGATTGACAAAAAGGGGGATAATTATTTGTGAGTTTTATATGCATACTTATGTTTTTGCATATATTAAGTTTAACATATATTAAGTTTAATTGTTTATTAAGTTTAATTGGTATCTAGAGCATGTCTTGAAAATTTCATTGAAATTTTCATTGGTATCTAGAACCTTTTATTGTTTATGCATGTTTATGCATGTTTCATGTTTAATATTTATTGCATAATTATGTTTATTTGTTTATGCATGAGTTAAGGGGGAGCTTCTTTGAAGCTTAACTTTAATCCATGCATATATAACTCCATGAGTTTTGTCATCATCAAAAAGGGGGAGATTGTTGGCCCAAAGGCCTTCCACTCTAGTTTTGATGATGATTAACTCGTGTAGTTATGTGTACTAATTATCTTGTGATTTTAGTTTCAGATCATTAATCAAGATATTAGTAGGTGATTAGCTTCAACAAGATGGTTTGCAAGCTTTCACATGGTGATTCAAGAGCCCGGACGTTAAAGATCATATCTAGCACTCATTGGAGTCAAGCTCGGTGAATCACAGAGTTTTGGATCGAGTCGGCTTGGAGATTGCGCTCTACAAGAAGACATCGGTACCATATTTTAGTTTGTGTTTAGATCCCAATTGTAAAGATTAGAATAGTATGATATGCTCAAGTTCACAACACACACGTTTCATGTTTTGAATAATGATTTTGATTTTTTCCGTTTTTGATTTAACCGATCTTGGTTTTCATGAATAGATATTATATCAAAACAAGTTTACTTGGTTTAGTGTATATTAAATTTGTTCTATATATACATGCATGCTTCAACTCTTAGACAAACTTAATTTGATATACCTATTCATGTGTTTTAGGTTTTGTGTTTTAACAAAACTTATTTTTGGAATCAAAGACAAAAACTATGATATGTATATGTTTCATGTATATTGGATTTCTATCCATATGCATCATGCTTCAAAATGTTTAAATATCATGTTTTTGTATTTGAATAAGTTTTGGACAAAGTTTATTTGAAAAATCTAAGTTTGAAAAAATACAGATTTTGATTTTTGGTAAAAATGATAAGACACTAAAATAGTTCATATTGATTGATATTTGAGCTAAACTTTTTATCACATGTTTATATATCAATGCAAAATGATAAAACTATTTTTGTGTAATTTTAGAGGTTTTATGGGAATTTATTGAATAATAAATAAACATGTTTTTGCTGACCTGAAAAAGCCTGTGCCAGGCTAGGTCGGTCGACCATTACGGTCGACCGCACCATATAGCCGGTCGACTGGTACGGTCGACCGACGTGCACGGATACGTGCACGCTGGCTGCCTATGGGCCAGCCGACCGCACGGTCGACCGACTGCATGCAGGCGTGTTTCTGTTTGTTTCGGGCGGTCGACCGCTAGCTGCCAACGGTCAAAAATTGACCGTTGGACGGTCGACCGGGCGGTCAACCGGTAGGTCATTTTTGGCAGATTTGGCTGCCAACGGCTATATTTTCTGGGGGCTATAAATACCCCATAAATGGCCAGTTTTCTTCAAGAGTTTTTGGACGAAAATTCTAAACTTTCTCTAGTGTTTCACAGCAAACAAAAGAAGTTTTTGGGCTTTATTTGAACAATCAATTCAGTGTTTTTGCTAGGGTTTGGAAAATCAAAGAAAAGGTTTTTGGGAAAAGAGTTTGATTCAACTTCTCTATTTTGGTTTCTTGTTTTTCCTAAGGATTTTCTTTGTGATTTTGATTTCCATTCCTTTGATTTTCTCCACACTTGAGCAACATCTACTATCTATTCTATAGGATTTTTGTGGGAGAAAGAAATTGTTTGTGGTTGTTGTTTAGACCACCAAGTTGTAAACCAATCTTTGCTTTGTGCCATTTCCCTCATTGTGTTGAGGAGGTTGTGCTATTTGGGTTGTATCCCTCAAGTTGTGAGGTGATTCTTGTAAGCTTTGTGCTAATCCCTCAAGTTGTGAGGTGATTGTTTGTTGGATTGGAGTTGTGCCTCAAGGAGGAGGTTGTGTTTGTAAGGAGAGGAGTTGGGTACTCCTTGTAATTGTGATTGCCCCAAATCCTCGGTGGAGGTTCCCTTTGTGGGAGTCCTTTGTGGACAAGCTAGTGGACTTAAAATCCTTCTGGGTGAAGGCAGGGATGTAGAGCTGGGTGCTCGAACCTCAAAACATATCCTATTGTTTGCGCTTGATCCATTGGCTCTCTCTCTCTCTTTACATTGTGCCTTGCATCATTCTATATTGTGCATTCATACTTATATCCTTGGCTTGGTTGTGTGCATCTCTTATTTATTGCACTTGAGTGTTGGATTGTAATTAGTTTTTAAAATTCCGCATTAAGTTCATTAGATTAGCATAATCACCTATTCACCCCCCCTCTAGGTGATTTTCAATAATGACCACCCACGGTCAAACCATGCTAGCCACTTCCATCATTCCAACAATTCTTCCAATCATCAACCCAACTTTTTCAATCACCCTCACAATTCTCCCAACCATTTCTCAAATTATCAACAAAATTTTTCCAACCAAGCTCCACCATTTTCCTTCCAGAATCCTCAACTCGAAAGGAGAATGACTGATTTGAGAGAAACATGAAAAGGTATATGAAAAACCAAGATTCCCTCATGCAAACAATACAAAGGCTAGAGGGTCAAATGAGCCAGTTAGCCAATCCACAACATGAGAGGCAAAAGGGTACCTTGCCCAGTCAACCAATTATGAATCCTAGGAATTCACAACAGACTCATTTGGTTGAGGATCCATCACTGAATCAATGTAATGCTGTTCATACATTGAGGTCGGGAAAGAAAGTTGATAATCAAGTGTCAACACCACCTAATCCTAGTTAGCACAATCACACTTCAGCATCCACCTCATCTAATCCCACTCCTCTTAAATTTGATGAATCTGAAAAAGATAAGTCAACCAGTCATGTGCACCAGCCTATAGCACCATTTCTTAATAGGCTGAAAAACAAGCAAAATCCACACATGGATAAGATAATTGAGATCTTTAATCAAGTGAAGATAAATGTGCCACTTCTTGATGTCATCCAACAAGTCCCTTCCTATGCTCAGTTTCTTAAGGACATGTGCACCAAGAAGAGAAAGACTAATGTACCTAAAAAGGTCTTCTTAGCCACTAACATTAGTGAGCTATTATCGGGTCTGATCCCTGTCAAGTACAAGGATCCAGGTAGTCCCACCATTGCTGCACAATAGGACAAGTCGAGATTAGTCGTGCACTTCTTGACTTGGGGGCAAGTATCAACTTGCTTCCATTCTCAGTTTATCAACAACTCGGGTTGGGCGATCTTAGTCCAACTCGAGTCACTATCCAACTGGCTGACGTTCAGTGAAAGTTCCTAAAGGGGAGATTAATGATGTCCTTATCCGGGTAGGGGAGTTTATTTACCCTGTCGATTTCATAATTCTAGAGACACAACCTGTGTCCAACTCCAATCATAGGGCTCAAACTCCTGTTATTCTAGGACGACCATTCCTTACTACTGCCAATACCATCATCAATTGTAGGAATGGGTCCATGAGGTTAACTTTTGGGGACATGACTAGAGAAGTCAATGTCTTTAACCTTGAAAAGCAACCTCGTAAGATAAGGGATCAAACATTTGAGGTAAATTTTGTTGAAAATAATTGTGATGAAGAAAGTGAAGATATAGAAGATGAGTCGTTGTTTCTTAGTGAATTATTCAATGAAGGCGATTATCTTGATAAGAAGGCATATGTCGGAGATCCTAATGTTAGAGTACCCTTTAAAAAGGGAAAATTTGATTTGAATATCTTCACTTTCGATGAGCCAACCAATAATGTATCGCATGAGAATATAGTTCAAGAACCTCCGATTGACATACTCTTTGAAACCTTTCGAAGAAGAACTCATGTGTTTGACGAACCAACTAAGGATCATTTGGTTAATTATACATTCCAGGTGAAAATGTTGACTTAAACTTGAGGAGATCTATGGAACTGAGTTAGAATTCCTAGGCATTCATAATGAGGAAGTTCCAACTGAGAAGGGTGGTGGTGGAAAATTTGTGAATAATGATTATGGCAATAGGAGGAAGAAACACCTAAAGAAGGTGAGACTGGGGAGGCAGGAAGCTAAAATGACAAAACAATTGGCCTCCCTACTGTGCCCTATAAAAAGGACTCATTGGAATGATGGGAAGAGAGCTAGAGGGATGAGACCGAAAAAGCTCTAGGTGCGGGTGAAACTTGATGTTGTACATATTTCTGTATAATATATGCACCTCTTTACATTTCATTTCATGCATCTATACATTTCTTTCATACATTGGGGACAATGCATGAGATAAGTGTGGGGGAGGGTTTTAACATGACTTATATTAAAAAAGAAAAAAGAAAAAATATATATATAAAAAAGAAAAAAAAACTTTTTGAAAGAGGTAGAACAATATTTTGATATATTTTTTGTAAGAAATTAAGTCAATTTTAAGGAATAGGAGAATCATAATTAGGATTTCTTATACTTAGTCAAAATAAGATAACTTGTTTGATTTTTAGGGTCAAGAAGAAAATTTGTGAAATTAATTAATCTTGATATTTACCTTGATGACATATGCACACTAAATACACTTACACACTTAGGGTTTAAAAACAGAGACTCTTATGCCTTATAAAAAATATATTATGAAAAAGAAAAAAACAAGTCTAATTATTGATTAGCTAGGTGCTTTGGCCTAAGCAAGCCTTAGTATTTATGCAAAAGATAATTAGATAAGTTTAAAAAAAATGTGTATATAAATCCTCTGATTAAGCTGGGCATTTATGCCTCATGAAGCATAAGTATTCACGCCTAAAAGGGGTACATCTTATAAATAAAAACCTTAGTTTCGTGGCCTTATCTGCTCGAGTGTTTAAGTCCTTAGGGTGTTTTCTCACCTGGTGCCCTAAAACTGTCCAGTTTGGGTGTCACCGACTGAAGGCTCGTTACATGGGCAGATTAGAAAGCCTAATGAAATTGAGGAATAAATTCCACCAAAAATAAATAAGGCATAGGAGTTAATGTTAAAGAACCCTTAGTCAACTTCACAGTCACGATGGTGCATACGACTCAGGAAAAATTAATAGACTAGATGAGAAAAACAATTGACTCCTTACTTTGATTAATGACATGTTGTTGAATAGAGATTAAGTTTAGGAATGAAAAATTTGATATTCCTATAACTTATAGATTACTTAAACTCTCACAAATATACTTCAAATATTTTCTCCTTAAAAAAATGCTTTTCGAAAATACTAACCTTTTTCTCTTTCTTCATGGATTTTGTGGGTGCAATCTACTGAAAACCCTCACGAAACAAAACTCGTCCTCTAGGGGTAACCTAGAGGTTTAACGGCTTGTTGCACATGCTCGGTGCAATTGAGGGACCTGCGAAAGTGGTCTAATAATTAGAGTTAGTCTGATGTTTTGCTCGAGGGCGAGCAAAAGATAAGTGTGGGGGTGTGATTAGTCACATATATTGCATTTACATTGTCACCTTATCATGCTTTTTAGCTAATAAATCCTATTAATAAGTTTTCTTTTTCTTTGTTAAATGAAGGCCAAGTGCTAAAAGAAAGAAAAGAGAAACAAGCCTAAAAGCCCACCAAATTCTGATTTAATTCAGAATAAATTCGAAATGAAGAAATCAGGGCAAAATCTTGGCATATCAAGAGGTTGAGAAGAATCCTCCCTGAATCGAGCGGTTGAAGCCACACAATCAAAGGCTGTTTCGTCAACTTTTGGAGCAGAAACAAGAAAACCAGTAGAAGATACAGGACATACAACAAACCAGAGTTCTCCCCCATTTGGGTGTGGCCATCTGGCCATACCAGGGCCGCGAAAACGCACATTTTCGCGGCCAAGTAAAGGTTGTTGGGGGGAGCGTTTGCTCCCCCAATCTTCCCGGGATCTTCTCCTTTAGGTTTTGCCCATAAATACTAGTTTCAGCAAAGAAAAATGCAGCGAAGACTAGGATTAGAATTTTGTTTTATTTTCTTAGGATTTAGGCTCTTTGTTAGCTAGCACAAAAGTTGTAATCTTATTTTTTACTTTGTAGTCCAGTATCAAAACTTGTGAGAGAGAGGAATTGAGTGCTTGTACTTGAAGATTGAAGTGACATCAATACAAGAATCGATCCGCGTTTTCTTTCACTTGCAGTACGGTATGGTTTGCATTATTTTTATGCTTTCTTCATTATTTTATGGATAACTAAACGATTTTCTGGGCTCGCTATTGTAACTCTCTCTTGCTCTTCTTCTCTCCTGTGTTTAAAAGAAAAAGACCCAATGACTTATATGCATGCCTTCCTTAAAAGCCTTTCTTTTTAAAAGTGTTCTTGAAGGCACATGAGGATGAGTATGGATTGTTAAACTCTCATTTCTTTCATGAATATCTCTTGAATTATTTTTACTTTATTCTTACTTCTTCGCGCTTGATGATTTAATATTCAAATTCTAATGATTTCTCGAAGAAAAGACTAAACTCTTCCAACCATCGTATGTGCTTTACTTCAAACTTTCTAAAAATCAACTTTAAGGCACTTAATATTTTAATAGAGAATGAACAATTGAGTAGTGAGATAGTGAGCCCAGATTTGCTTTCTTATTATAAAACAATAAAACAATTCTCAAGTTTTCTAAATCACCTTCTCTAAAACCTTTTCTAAAAGTTGCAATTTCTCTTTTAATCATCTCTTTCTTTCCATTCTCTTTTCCATAAAAACAAACACAATTCTTTGTTTTTAAACGATTCACCGAAAAGCTTCCATCGCATTCCTCCTCGTGGACACGACCCGTTAGCCACAAGCTACACGGTAAATTCTTAAACTCTTTGATTGTTCTTTCTTTTAGCAATCACACTCACACACTTTCATTTTTCAAAATACGGTTTTTGTTTTGGGTAATTGATTTAAGTGCATATCTTGATGATTATACATGACTCAAATTATTTCATAATGTTACATCTTGTTTATATCATGTATACTAACCTTTATAACATGCTACTTAATCACATAACCTTACAAAATTATTTTGAAAATTTTTCAAAGTTCAAATTGTTTCCTATAAAAATCCTGTTTCAGGCCCTGCGGTCGACCGGGCGGTCGACCGGATCCATTTCAGGCTTGATCGGTCGATCGCACCGGTCGACCGAGCCTAGTGGACTTGGCGTGCACGTTTGTGCACGTCTGCCGGTCGACCGGACCGATCAACCGACTGAAAGTCCCTTGCTCTCAGGTTTTGTCGGTCGACCGGGCCGGTCGACCGACAGTATAAAAGAAATTCTCTTGTTTAGCCTACCGGTCGACCGAGTCCAACGGCTAGTTTGCCAATGGACTGCCGGTCGACCGGGCCGGTCGACCGACAGCCGCCAGCAGCCCCAACGGCTAGTTTTCTGATTTTTGTGTCTTAGATTTGATTGGGATTTGTGTGTAAGCTATTTCTGAAATTTTCCAGGCTATTTTCAGACCTATTAAACTAATTATTATGATGATTAGATTTCTTCTAATCCCTATAAATAGATGGCATTGGTCACTTGTAAAAATCAAGAAAATACCCATTGTTTTCAAGTTTCAAAAGAAAGAAAAGTTTCAAAGCTCTCAATTTTTAAGTGCATTCTTGGTTACCATTTTTTAGTTATTTTTCAAGCTATTTATTACTACTTTACAACTGAGTTTTTCTCACTACACTTCTTGAGCCAAAATCCTTTTCATTCTATAAGGAAGTTGTAAGAGAGAAGTTTGTGGTCTTGTTGATCACTTTGTTACCTGTTCCTTCTTGTGTTGAGATCCCTCTTCGGTAGAGGATTGGATTGGTGGAGTTCGGTACTCCGCTCTTCTGTAGACCCCTTGTAATTTCCTCGGTGGATATAGTGGAACCCCTTCACGGTGGTAAAGGCGGGGACGTAGAGCGGTGGCTCGAACCTCGAAACAAATCCTTGTGTTTGCGATTGATTTTCTTATTGCTCTTTATTGCTCTACATTTCTATTTTGTGATATATCTTGTGTGCACTTCATTATTGCATCCATTTCATTACTTGCATTTCCCGGTCTTTACTCATCACAACAAGAAAGCAATTATGCGCCTCAACTCATAATCTAGAGGAATCAAAGAGGAGAAGTTCTAGAGCCCTTCACGGGAAATTCGGCTTCAATTTCTTGTTTTGAGTGACCGTTTGCATCATATATTCATTCTTATTTAAAAAGATCATTAGATTAGCATTAACACCTATTCACCCCCCCTCTAGGTGTTTTTCAATTGGTATCAGCGCTTTGGTCTCTATGCTCTTGGCTTAACAACCTTAGAGAGATCCTACATTGCTAATCACTTTTCATTTTTCATCCTCACTAAAAATGGCCGAAGGAATTAAGACCCCACCCAAGTTTGATGGCCTTAACTTTCCCATAGATGATCGTGTTTTTACAATCCCTAGGAAGCCGAGTTGCAAAGACGGTGACCAAACCATTTATTGCACCCACCGGTGATGAGGACACTTGATCCGATATTGACACAAAAGAGTTTGACGCTAATACTAGGGCACACTATGCCTTACTTCAAGCTCTTAATGACGATGATATTTCTAGAATCATTCATTGCAAATCCGCCCATGAGATTTGAACTCACTTGCTTGTCACTCATGAGGGGACTTCACAAGTTAGAGGGCAAAAATAGACCTTCTTCGTTCCCAATATGAAAATTTTTCTATGCAAGATAATGAAACCATAGATGATATGGTTACTAAATTTAGAAGATTACTAATAGACTTTCTTCTTTAGGTGACGTCATTGACAACAACCAAAGAGTGAGGAAGATTATCCGTGCACTCCCTCCATCTTGGGAAGTCAAAGCCACTACTTTAAAGGAACTCAATGACAAGGAAGATATGGAGCTTATAGGTCTCATTGGGAATCTCAAGACCCATGAGATGGAAAGAAAAGCAAGAGAAGAAATGGCTCCTCCCAAGAAGAAAGCTATTGCCTTCAAGAGTTCTTCCACCTACTCCAATGAAGATAATGAAGAAGAGGATGATGAAGAACTTTCTCTTTTTGTAAAGAACGTTCGGAGAATGTACAACAAGGCAAAGTTTCAAAATAGAAGGAGATGACAAGGAAAAGAAGAGAAGAAAATCGTTTGCTTTAATTGCCGGAAGCCGGGTCACATTGTTGCGGAATGTCCGGATAAAGCCAAACCCTCCACCTCTAAGAAGCCATACAAAAAGAAAGCTTTAAAGGGTACTTGGGATTCAGAGAGTGAATCCGATGAGGAAGTCGACACCGCCAACATGTGCTTCATGGCAAACGAAAGCACAAGCAAGGTAATTCCCGATACTCCTATTCATTGTGAACTATCTATACATGAACTAGGAGAAGCTTTTGAAGAACTATCTCATAACTATGATTTTCTCAAAAAGAAATATTTAAAAATGAAAAAGGAAAATGAATCTCTCAATCACAAAGTTTTCACAGTTTCAAAAGAAAAGGATGAATTGTTTTCTACTCTTGTTTCTACACAAAAAGATTTTGATAACTATAAAACTTCTTGCAAAGGTAAGTTTTCACAAGTTGATGAAAATGAAATTTCCATGCTAAAAGAGAAAATTGATTCATTAGGAATTGTTTTGAAGAAATGTGAATTTGATAAAAATAGACTAGAGGCTATGTTTCTTAAGAAACATGTCCAAAAGAAACATCCACATGCTATTCATGCTCATGCTCATAAATCACAACCTTTACAACATGCCAAGCACCCTAAACATGCCCACATGCCACACACACATCATGCATTCATGTATGATAAAATCTTTTCATGCACATATTGTGACCGTAAAGGTCATTTGGTTAAATTTTGCTATGATAGAATTAATACATCGCATCATAATGTTTGAGTTCGGAATACTAACATTCAAGGACCAAGAAAGTTTGGGTACCAAAGTCAACAAATTTGTTAAATGATGTAGGTACATTCCAAGGCCCAACGACGTAAAGGGTCGTGGTATCTTGATAGTGGTTGCTCAAGGCACATGACTTGGGATATCAACAATTTTACAACCTTATCAAGATACCATGAAGGTGGCACCATCACCTTCGGAGATGACGCCAAAGGGAAGATCATTAGTATTGGTAATGTTAAACTTGGTACATCTCCTTTAATAGAAAATGTTGTTTTAGTTGATGGCCTCAAGCATAATCTCTTGAGTGTTAGTCAACTTTGTGACAAAGGTTTTGATGTTATTTTTGATAACCTAGCATGTAGAGTTATTGATAGACAATCCAATACATGTATATTTTCCGGATTTCGTGAAAACAATGTATACATGATTGACATGTCTAATATGCTATGCAGTGCTACTTGTTTGAAAGCCCTCGATGATGACTCTTAGTTGTGGCATAGGAGATTAGGCCACATTTCTTTTGACCATCTATCTAGATTAAATAACAAGGAAATGATGAAAGGTATTCCTTGTTTGAATTTTAAAAACGACCGCATTTGCGATGTGTGCCAACTTGGGAAACAAACCAAGTCCTCTTTCAAGTCAATTAAGGATATCATGATATCACGACCCTTGGAGTTGATCCATATGGATTTGTTTGGTCCTACTCAAACTAAAAGTCTAAGTGAGAATCGTTTTGCTTTTGTTTTAGTTGATGATTTCCCGCGTTTTACTTGGGTTTTCTTTTTAGAACACAAAAATGAAGCATTTTCATATTTTCTAGCCTTTAAGAAAAGAGTTGAAAAGGAAAAAGATTCTTCAATTTTAAGAATAAGAAGTGATAGAGGTGGTGAATTCAATAACCTACCCTTTACCACTTTTTGTGAAGAACATGGAATTAAGCATGAACTATCTTGTCCTAGAACTCCACAACAAAATGGAGTCGTTGAGAGGAAAAATCGTACATTACAAGAGATGGATAGGACAATGATAAATGAATATGGTCTCCCTCATTATCTATGAGCCGAGGCCGTTAACACATCTTGTTACATATCAAATAGGGTTTTCTTATGCAAAAATACTTCAAAACATCTTTTGAGATTTATTTTTCAAGAAAGCCAAATGTTTCATACTTTAAAGTTTTCGGTTATAAATGTTTTGTTTTGAATACAAAAGATAATTTAGGTAATTTGATGCTAAGTCTTATGAAGCAATTTTTATTGGTTACTCTAATACTAGTAAAGCTTATAGAGTATTCAATAAGTCATCTTTGACTATTGAAGAATCTATACATGTAAAGTTTGAGGAATCTAATGTGTTTGTTGAGAATGTTGTAGAAATAGATTCCCTAAATGAAGACATGGAGAAAACTTCTTTGAAGGACTTACCTACGCTTGAAGACATGCCAAAGGATGATGAGGAAATGAAGTTCAAGAAAATGAGGTTCAAGGAAATGAAATTTAAGAAGTTGAAGTGGAGACTACTCAACCGCTTCCAAAATATTGGAGATTTAATCCACATCATCCCAAGGATCTTATTATAGGTGAAGTATCAAAAGGGGTAACTACTCGTTCTAAACTTCATAATTTTTGTGGGCACTATGCATTTATTTCTCACTTTGAACCAAAGAACATCCTCGAAGCCGAGGGTGACTCATATTGGTTGCTAGCCATGCAAGAGGAGCTCAATCAATTCGAGCGCAACCAAGTTTGGCATCTTGTTCCTAGGCCCCACGATAGACCAACAATTGGTACTAAGTGGATTTTAAGAACAAGTTGAATGAGTCGGGTAATGTTGTTAAGAATAAAGCTAGGTTAGTGGCCCAAGGTTACACTCAAATCGAAGGTATCGATTTTGAGAAAACTTTTGCACCCGTAGCACGGCTTGAAGCCATACGGATGACACTTGCATTTGCTTCTTATAAAGATTTTAAAATTTTTCAAATGGATGTAAAAAGTGCTTTCTTAAATGGATTTAATAAAGAGGAGGTGTATGTTGAACAACCCTCCGGGTTTGTTGATCCTACACATCCGAATTTTGTTTTCAAACTAGACAAAGCTCTTTATGGTTTAAAAACAAGCCCTAGGGCTTAGTATGAAAGACTTTCCTCATTTCTAATTTCTAATAGTTTTAATAAAGGTAAAATAGATACTACTTTGTTTACTAAACATGTTGAAAATGATATACTTATTGTTCAAATATATGTTGATGATTTCATATTTGGTTCTACTAATGAAAATCTTTGTAAAGATTTTGAATCATGCATGAAGGAGGAATTTGAGATGTCTATGATGGGCGAGCTTAACTACTTCCTTGGTCTCCAAATCAAGCAAAAGAAGGATGGAATTTTCATAAATCAAGCCAAGTACACAAAGGAACTTATCAAGAGATTTGGGCTTGAAGGGGCTAAGACAAGCAAAACTCCCATGGCTACCACCACAAAGCTTGACAAGGATGAACAAGGTACAAATGTAGACATTAAATTATACCGTAGCATGATTGGTAGCTTGTTGTATTTAACGGCTAGTAGGTCGGATATTATGTTTTGTGTATGTCTTTGTGCTCATTTCAATCGTGTCCTAAAGAGTCGCATTTGATTGCGGTAAAACGCATTATTAGATACCTTAAGGGCACAATTGAAATGGGTTTGTGGTATCCGAAGACCGGACAATTTTTCATGACGAGTTTTTCGGATGCCGACTATGTGGGTTGTAGAGTGGATAGGAAGAGTACAAGTGGAACATGTCAATTTCTTGGTAATTGTCTTGTTTATTGGTCTTCCAAAAAGCAAAATTCGGTAGCCCTCTTAACCGCCGAGGCGGAGTATGTTGCGGCCGGAGCTTGTTGTGCACAAGTTCTTTGGATGAAACATACTCTCCTTAAATATGATTTGTATTTTGACCATATTAAAATATTTTGTGATAATACTAGTACTATTCATATGACTAAAAATGCAAATCAACATAGTAAGACCAAACACATTGACATTCGATATCACTTTCTTCGAGATCATTATGAGAAAGGTGATATTGATATTGAATATGTTTCTACCGATTTTCAACTTGCCGATATTTTTACAAAACCACTAGACTATGCTAGATTTTCCTTTATTTGTGGAGAATTGAATGTTTGTATTATGGAATCATAAACAATTTTTTTATGTTTACCGTTTTTGATGTATGACAAAAAGGGGAGAAAAAGTTAGCTTATATCGTTTAGAGTTTTGGATTATGCATTTTGAGTTTTTGAAAAGTTATTTTGAGTTTTGAGTTTTAAGTTATAACAAGTTAGTTTTTAGTTTTGAGTTTTGAATTTTGAGTTTTGGAATTTAAGTTATAAAAGGTTAAGTTTTTGAGTAATGAATTTCGCATATTTTTCTTGTATATAGGAATTCATACTTTTTTTTTTCATGTATATAGTTTTTTTTCTTTATATAGCATGACTTGAGGGGGAGCCTCCAAGCTCCTTCCCATTTTTACCATTCTTTAAATAACTCATATGTTTTGTCATCATCAAAAAGGGGGAGATTGTTGGCCCAAGGTTACAATCACCCGGTATTTAAGTTTTGATGATTACAAAACATATATAGTTATTTGTACTAATCATGTTTGTAGTGTTTAAGTGTGTTTCAGGGTTCTAAAAATTCATGAAGTGTTCTTCCCTAAAGGAATGTGTTTTTGACTCAAGTTGGCTCAATTCGGGTTCAAGGAATCAAGCTATTCAAGATCGCATTTGGAGAAGCCCATTTGAAGAACTTATAGTCACCTAGAACCTTTGTAAGAATTAGTTTGTTAAATAATGAGTTTATGATAAGTTGGCTCAAGAACACTCACACACTTTCATTTTTAAAAATACGGTTTCTGTTTTGGGTAATTGATTTAGGTGCATGTCTTGATTATTATACATGACTCAAATTATTTCATAATTTTATATCTTGTTTATATCATGTATACCAACCTTTATAACATGCTACTTAATCATATAACCTTACAAAATTATTTTGAAATTTTTTCAAAGTTCAAATTGTTTCCTATAAAATCCTGTCTCAGGCCATGCGGTCGACCAGGCGGTCGACCGGATCCATTTCAGGCTTGATCGGTCGACCGCACCGGTCGACCGAGCCTAGTGGACTTGGCGTGCACGTTTGTGCACGTCTGCCGGTCGACCTGACCGGTCGACCGACTGAAAGTCTCTTGCTCTCGGGTTTTGTCGGTCGACCGGGCCGGTCGACCGACAGTATAAAAGAAATTCTCTTGTTTAGCCTACCGGTCGACCGATCGGTCGACCGAGTCTAACGGCTAGTTTGCCAATGGACTGCCGGTCGACCGGGACGGTCGACCGACAGCCGCCAGCAGCCCTAACGGCTAGTTTTCTGATTTTTGTGTCTTAGATTTGATTGGGATTTGTGTGTTAGCTATTTCTGAAATTTTGCAGGCTATTTTCAGACCTATTAAACTAGTTATTATGATGACTAGATTTTCTCTAATCCCTATAAATAAATGGCATTGGTCACTTGCAAAAATCAAGAAAAATACCCATTGTTTTCAAGTTTCAAAAGAAAGAAAAGTTTCAAAGCTCTCAATTTTCTAAGTGCATTCTTGGTTACCATTTTTCAGTTGTTTTTCAAGCTATTTATTACTACTTTACAACTGAGTTTTTCTCACTACACTTCTTGAGCCAAAATCTTTCTCATTCTATAAGGAAGTTGTAAGAGAGAAGTTTGTGGTCTTGTTGATCACTTTGTTACTTGTTCCTTGATGTGTTGAGATCCCTCTTCGGTAGAGGATTGGATTGGTGGAGTTCGGTACTCCGGTCTTGTGTAGACCCCTTGTAATTTTCTCGGTGGATATAGTGAAAACCCTTCACAGTGGTGAAGGCGGGGACGTAGAGCGGTGGCTCGAACCTTGAAACAAATCCTTTGTGTTTGCGGTTGATTTTCTTATTGCTCTTTATTGCTCTACATTTCTATCTTGTGATATATCTTGTGTGCACTTCATTATTGCATCCATTTCATTACTTGCATTTCCCGGTCTTTACTCATCACAACAAGAAAGCAATTACGCGCCTCAACTCATAATTTAGAGGAATCAAAGAGGAGAAGTTCTAGAGCCCTTCACGGAAAATTCGGCTTCAATTTCTTATTTTGAGTGACCGTTTGCATCATATATTCATTCTTGTTTAAAAAGATCATTAGATTAGCATTAACACCTATTCACCCTCCCTCTTGGTGTTTTTCAATAGTTACTAATAATCTTGTGATGTTTAGTTTCAGATTCTTAAACCAAGATATTAGTAGGTGACAGCTTCAACAAAGATGTTTTGGAAGCTTTCACATGGTGATTCAAGAGCCTGAGCGTCAAAGTTCATATATAGCACTCGTTGGAGTCATGCTCGGTGGATCACGTTTGGATCGAGTCGACTTGAAGACGGAGTTCGTCAAGAAGACTTCAGTACCTTAGTTTAGATGTTATTTAGATCAATTGTTAAAGATTAGATAGTGTGATATGCTCAGTTCACAACACACACACTTGTTTCTAGTTTCATGTTTATTGGTTTTCAGTTTTTGGTTTAACCGATCTTGGTTTTCATGAATAGATAGACTCAAAACAAGTTTACATATTTTTATGTATATTAGACTTATTCTATATACATGAATGTTTCATATCTTAGACAAACTTATTTTGATATGCCTATTCATGTTTTTAGAGTTTTGTGTTTTTAACAAAACATATTTTCCGAATTAGAGTCAAAAACATTGATATATATATATATATATATATATATATATATATATATATATATATATATATATATATATATATATATATCATGTATATTGGAATATTTCCATATGCAACATGCTTCAAGTTGTTTCAATATCATGTTTTTGTATTTGGATGAGTTTTGGACAAAACGTTTTTCCATTTGAAAAATCAAAGTTTGGAAAATACGGGATTTGTTTTTCGACAAAATTTTCATAACACAAAAATGGGTCAAATAGTTTGAAATATGTGTTGAAATTTTTCACACATGTTTGTATTTCATATAGAATGTTTAGAAACTATTTTTGTAAAATTTTAGAAGTTTAATGAGATTTTATAGAAAAATTTAAACCAAGTTTCCAGTTCTGAACTTGCCTTTGTCAGGCTCTGGCGGTCGACCGGACCGGTTGACCGACGTGCACAAAACGTGCACGCTGGCCAGTCACTTGGGCCGGTCGACCGACTGCAAGTACCCCACTCTCGGGTGGGGGCGGTCGACCGGACGGTCGACCGTAAGGCTTGGACGGTCGACCGAGCGGTCGACCGGCCAGAGAGCAAATTGCTCTCTGAATTGGGACGGTCGACCGGGCAGTCGACCGGAGGCTCCAACGGTCAAAGTTTTGACCGTTGGCGATTGACCGGGCCGGTCGACCGTCAGCCGCCAGGGCTGAAAAAACAGCCCAACGGCTAGTTTCTCATAGGGGTCTATATAAACCCCATTTGTATGGGATTTTGGATAAGTTTTTGAAGAAGAAAAATTTCCTATTTCCTAAGCGTTTTCAGCAAAAGTTTTTGAGTTAAAATCCTTATTCTCTATTGTTTTAAAAGTGTCTTTATTTCAAAGTAAATAGTCTTTTGGAAATTAGTTTTTGATCTAAAAATTTTATATCTATTTGGTGTTATTCCCAAGTGATTTTCTTTGATTAAAACACTTTGTTTTCCATACTTGAGCCATATCATTATATCCTATCTATTAGGATCTTTATTTTGTGGGAAAAATTAGTTTGTGATTGAGATATACCACCAAGTGTTATACCCTCCTTTATTTGTGATATCCCTCTTGGGTAGAGGTTGATTTGGAGTGGTGGTTGGCTCCCTCTAGTGAGAGGTTGAGATTGTGGTTTGCTCCCTCTAGTGAGAGGTGGAGTTTGGATTTGTATCCCTCTTGGTGAAGAGGTGGATTGTGGTTGTTTGGCTAGGTGCCTACCCCTCTTGTGTGAGGTGGTGTTTGAATTGGCTGCATTGCCTCTAGAGAGAGGTTGTATTGGTTGGAGAGAGGAGTAGTGTACTCCCTTGTTGTATTGCCCCAAATGCTCGGTGGAGGTTCCCTGTGTGGGAGTCCTTGGTGGACAAGTTAGTGGATTGGAAATCCTTCTGGGTGAAGGCGGGGACGTAGAGCTGGGTGCTCGAACCTCGAAACAAATCTCGTTGTTTGCGTTTGATCCATTGACTCTAACTCTCTCTCTTTACTTTGTGCATTGCTATTCATTGTCATATCATATACACGCTTGTGTGTTTATGTGCCTCACTTGTGCTTAACCACGAGAGCTTCATATAGCGCCTCAACTCTTATTCAGAGGAACCAAGAAGAGTTAGTCCAGAGCCCTTCATCGGGAATTCGGCTACACTCATTGGTTGCATTAAGTGTGTTGCAATTTATTGTTTTAATTTCTGTATTTAGTTCATTAGATTAGCCTCATCACCTATTCACCCCCCCCCTCCTCCTCTAGGTGATTTCAATTTTCACACTGAAAATTCTAAATTCTATCTGTTCCGATCATAATAGAAGTTCATAACAGTGGTTTTTTTTTTTTTTTTTTTTTTTGGTGGGGAGGGGGATCCTCTTTGACTGTGGATAGGTTGATCCAGGATGAGGTTTACTTGGGGCACAAAAAAAAAGATCTCCTTACCTAATAAACTGTGCAACATGGATAGGATCGAATTTTTTGTAAATAAACAAAAAAACTCAAGAAAAGTGTCGTGTGTATAACTTCCTAATATATGTAATCTATTTATCAGCGATGGAGGCAGGAAGATAGAGGTGAAAAAAAGAGAGTAAACTATCAAATTTGAATTACTTCAAATGTAAGAATCATGATATTTTTAAAAATAGTAACATTCTTCACTATCACCTTAAATCTTACGCTTGGTAGTTGGTACATACTTTAAGATTTTAAAAAAAATTATTTTATACTAGCTTTGTTTTGTTTCTCGAACTTGATTAAAAGAAAAAGATAAAAACTACAAGACCAATAAAGACAAGTAAGGTTAGTAAGAAGAGGCTCAGGGACTACCTCATGTAGGCGAACAACATTTGGATGTTTTATTAACTTCATAGTGGCAATTTCCCGCCTGATCTGCATCACAACAGTATAATGTTGACAATAAATTATTAGGAAGAGTGGAAGAGATAAATATACTATTCTTGCAAAATATCAATTAAGTGAACATTTTTTTCTCCGGGGATGAATTATCCAAGGAGCATAATGTTGAATAGGAAGTAGGAACAAGTCAAAAAAAGATAAAGACCCTAAAACGTCTACCCTGTAAATAAAGAATGGGCTCAAAAAGGCAATATCTACTTTGCAAACAAAGGGAACCCGAGGTGCATCTAGAATACAAAATATCCCACGAGGAATAGCGCAATAAGTGAATGACAATGATTAATATAATAATTGAAAATTTGGATAAACAAAAGCATATTCCAGAGACCATACAAAGTTGACAGATATCAGCTTGACAGATCAGTTAAAAAATTTCACTTTGAGTATGAAAAGATATTGTGTGCTGCCATGTTGGCATTCAATCCCTATTGGTAAAGTTGCTTGGAATTATGATAATCTAAAAGGTTGCTTGGTTGAATGCTTTTTGAACCCTCTTTAATATAACTAGGATAATAAGAGATGTCAACAGCAACGTCTAAAATAACATAAATAAGTTAAGTATCCATTCCAGATGTCACCTCGGTAACTCCCAAACTAAACAAAAGCTTTTACTAAGTTGTACAAATATAAAAACATCCTCAAGATACAAATGCAGCACAGAATTAAATAAGTCGTTGAAGAGTTCTTCTAAGTTCTAACTCATCATCATACATCTGTTTGTTGTTATCGGACAAAACATTAAACAAATAATTGCTGTTGACATGTTAATTTCAAGCTACTATATACAAGCTTACCTGTTATGATATTAAGAACAGATGGTAAAGAACTCAACCACCAAAGGCAAGATGAACATGCAAGAAATTCAAATAGTACAAGGTTTGAAAAAAGACCTGTTCAACCAATTTGTGCCTCAGAACCTTCTCCTTGTCAAGGATCTTGATGGCAACATGTTCGCCTGTTTCACAGTTTCTTGCAACTCTGACCCTAGCAAATGTTCCTACTCCGATTGTCCGGCCAAGCTCGTATTTTCCCACTCGACGCTTCACTTTTTGTGTGCTCATTTTCGCGTTATCTGGGTTATTACTGCATCAGTCAAGACCAGTTATGACATGAATCTTTTCCCAAATGCAATTTAGATATATCATTAATCGGTTTCCCACCGCAAACGCGGTATACTAGTATAAGCTATATATATATATATATACAAAAAATAATGCCTAAAGTCTATCAAGAAATCAGAACAAAAAAGGGGAATGAAGAATTCATAAAGCAGGCTCAACCCTTCAATTACGCAGCTATTGAGCTAAAGAAATTCCTCTGAGAAAATTATTCCTTTTCATCATATTAAAAGAAAGGAACAATCGGTGGATGAAATGATCCAAACTTTCAAAGTGATTATAAAAAGTGAGAATCAAAAAGAGCAATAAAGATCATCAGTCCACAAACAGCAGCAGACTGGATAGACACAAAATTTAAAAAAAAAAAAAAAAAAAAAAACCTACCAAGAGATACTCAATTGGAATGAGATATCATCAACCCATACGCTACAATCTTCAAGTCAGTAAAAATAGGTTGAATTGATCAAAATTGGAAGGGCTAAAACTAATCATAGAGCTGTAGCTATGGAAGAAAACCCAAATCACAAACGTGAGAATCCAACAACATTACTAGATGAGTGAATGAAGAATCCCAAGTCATGCAGAACACAAAAATCACCCCAATTCAAAACCCCTCAACAAACAAAACCCATATTCTAAAATCAATCTGGAGTCCAGATTTTTTTTTTTTTTTTTTTGCAAACCCAATTCTCAACACAGAGCACAGAAACTGAAAACGTAACAAACACCCACCTCTGTCTTTAAATCCTGAACAAAGCCAGCATATACTGATAACACAAGGTTCAAAAATCTAGAAACTCTCTCTCCTCTCCTTCTCTCTTCAAAGACTGGAAGTTAAACAACAGAAACAGCAGCAGCAACAAGCAGTACAAAACACCAAATGATTTATAAATCCTGGCAGAAGAACCAGGATGAAAAAGATGGAAGAGGAACAGAGAAGAAGAAGAAGAAGAAGAAGGGGGAAGGTGTGAGAGAGGAATGGAAGGGTGAGGTGGCACTGAATGGGCAGCAGCAGCAGCTGGCTCTTTCCAAATGTAAGCACAGAGAGCATTAGTTTGCTGTTTGCTCTGCCTCTTAAATTTTTGACTCTGGGGCGGGGACACGAGGCCCAGATTGGATGCTGACAAAAACTTTCCTTGTAAACTAACGGCCTTTTAAAGCATTTTCGGGAGCCCTGTACTTTAGTGTCCTTTCGCGGTGTGGTCCCAGTGGGAGCTCTGTGCTCTCCACGTGTCCCTCTTCTGTTTGCCAAGCAAACAACCACCCAACTCAAGAATGATTTTTTTTTTGGCTCACCGGATTTTGCTCACCGCACGCGGTGAGCCACCCGAAGTGGCGGGCACCGGGTCACCCCATCGGGCGGCTCACCGCACGCGGTGAGCGCGGCGAGCAAAACCCGGTGAACAAAAAAATTTCCCCCAAGAATCTGATCTTTAAAATGGGTTTACACAAGTAAGAGAAGCTGATGTGATCTTATTGATCAGATTCTAAGTTTACTCCCCAGCAGTTGCCAATGTGGTGGTTTTTTAGTGAAAAAATAATTCATATATAATGTTACTCTGTGCGTGTGTTGTGATCTACTAACGAGTTCAACAACATATGAGACGTTAAATCTTTCACTTTTTAATGGACTGGTTCATATCACAGATTTCTTTGATTGGATTGTCAAAGTGAAGTGAATTTTTAAATAGATTTTCTTCGTATTGACATTGAATTCTTTATTAATTCAATATTCAATCTCCATATTTTTATATTTTTATTTCGACCCCTCAAATCATCTAAGTTGGAATCAAAAAAATCCTTCTTGTTAGTTGTTATTTGTTTTATAACAATGAGATGGTCAAAATACTTTTATACCTTAGAAAAAGTAAATGGGGATAGATCTATCCCATCAGCTTCTCTCTCATTCAGTCTCATTATCTTACTCACACTCTCACTTCCCCCACCCCCCACCCCTCTCTCTCTCTCTCTCTCTCTCTCTCTCTATATATATATATATATATATATATATATTATATATATATATATATATATATATATATATATATATATATACTCCCAAGTCCCACTTTCATAGAGCCCTTACCGTAAAGGAATTAGTTTGGTGAAAGAGAAACGACTTGATCAGATAGAAATAAAAAGTGAAAGAGATGAAGAGTTTAGTCAATTTATATAGAGAGAGAGAAACCATATGACAAGAATAGAGAAACCATACATGCATGGGTAGCAGTGATATGCCGAGAATCTATGTAACGATAATAACAATAATATGAAATGCGGTAGTCCGTACATTGGTATGTCTGTGTCCCAGTGGAACATATCTGTATAGCAATACTCCGTGTAATATCTCTGTGATAGTACATGTAATGTAATAACAGTGATCAGTGTCTACGATAACACCATGTCCAGTGACCTTACAGTATCCGTGTAATGAAGATATCAGTGCATGACCTAACGGTGTCTAGCAGTCATGTCTAGTAACAGGGTAGTGTCATCGAGTACCGTGGATCTAGTTATCTAACTGTGATACCATATATGAAATAAGAGTGTTCAGTAATGACACGTTACTAATTAATAGTTACCGTATTTTATCCATAATCAAGATCTATCCATCAATTTCATTAAACATGACAAAGTATTATTTATAAAAGAAGAACACTCACAAACTAGCCATGGGAAGGTAGCTCTCTTTCCCACGATCGCAACGGATCCAGAATCGTCCAAATCGGAGTCCGGATGCTCCAGATATCGTTCGGAAACCAAAACCAATATAAAAGGTTAGATACGTAATAACTGAAAATATGCAGGGGGCTGTTGTCATTTTTCAGGGGCCCCAAGGTAATTTAGAATCGCACAGGGGCTAAAATAAAATTGTACCTTATTGGGTCAGGTTTAGGTGCAAACGGGTCGGGTTTGGGTTGAACCTGAAACCCAAACCCATTTGGGTTTTTCACCCAAATAAGCAACAGCAGCAGCAGCCATGCGCTGCTGCTGCCGCCCTCACGCGCCCGCAGCCCGGCCGCCCAGCCGGCGCGGCCGCCTCGCCGGCGCGGCTGCCCCCCGGCGTCGGCGCCGCTCCGGCGCCCATGCCCGCCGGACGTCCCCACCGCGAGAGAGAGAAAGAGAGGGTGGGGGCTGGCGCCCCCCACCACCTGCGCCGCCAGCGCCTGGCTGGCATCCCGCGCCGCCGGCGCCTGGCCGGCCTCCGGCGTGCCGCCGGCCTTCACCAGAGAGGGAGAGGAGGTGGGAATGAGGAAGAGAGGGGAAATGAGAGAGATGGAGGGAGAAAGAGGGAGATGGGTTTTTAAAGAAGGGGAGAGAGAAAAGGCGGTGGAGGAGGCTTCGTGAAGAAGGAAGGAGAAAAGAAAGGAAAAAGAAATTTTAAAATAATAATATTTTATTATTATTATATTGGCCCAATATTTGACCAGCTCCGAACAGTGCCCAAAAATTACAGAAAATAGAGAATATTATCCTGAGACGTAATATCAAAACGGTTTGAAGAAATTCAATCTGGTTTGTAAATTAAAAATTCTGAAAGGTATCGTCGATATTGGGCGACACCGGTTTGGCCCGATTTTTGATAAATTCAGAAAAATTCTCAAAAATACCCTAACGTAGAGTAGATGATTCTAAGACACATGGTGAAAGTGGATTCTCAAAATACAACTCCATTTGTGAAATAAAAATCGTAAAGCCGGTTATCTGTATCGGTCGACACCGACTACGGAGATTTTCCAAACTAATACAGAAAAATTCCAAAAAATCCTGAAAAATCTAAACTATTAGAAAATGATTTTTGAAACTGAAATCAGCTTAATCAGACTACCACGGAGGTCAAATTAATTTTATACGTCGTATCGAGTACTGATACTATGATACGTACACCAGGGATCAGGGGGTTACATTTCTCCCCACCTTACAAAAAATTTCGTCCTCGAAATTTTAAATCAGGTGTGAGACCAATATTTTCAACCCCAAGCCTAAATGTTACGGGTCCACGATACTTCCGCTGTGCACTCTGATATCTCTAAGGAACTCGGGATGAAGAAGTATGGAAGTGAACTAACACTAACGGATTGGAAGGAATAAGATGAAAAGAAAACGAGAAGGAAATCGGATATTCTGGTTGACAACTAGAAGTAAGGAATACAAAAGAGGCAAGGACTGAATTGTCAATGACGGTGTATTCCTGTACTCGTCGCTGCAATCCCAAATTCAGATACAGACAAGCTTGAATCTGAATCTGATTGTACTGTTGGTAAGAGCCCGAGTATTGACCCAGGTGGTTACCCACACCAGGTGTGAACCTAAGCTCTGATACCACTCTGTAACGCCCCGATCCCAAGGATACGGAGACGTTATGGCGACGTACATACGCGAGGTGAAAACACCCTCACGCGTACGTTAAGCCTCAGTACAGGACATAGCCTCCATATACACAAGAGTTCCAGCAAGAAATCAGTACAAGAATACCTGCAGAAATGGGTTAGGAATCATAACAGATATAAAAACAGGGATAAATGAGATAACAGAAATAAATCACCAAGATACTTATGAATAGTCTCGATGAGGAATCTCCTATGTGACTCCAAGGCACTATCTGATAATACGGTAACTCGGATCTCCAACCTGGGCACGCAAACCCAGGGTCGTCAGAAAGCGACCTAGTGAGTGGTAAAATGAAGGAGACAGTAACAGATACAATAGTAATCCAAGCACGATAATAATATATACTACATGATGTTGTAATAGTGATACCATATAATAAGCATATAAGAAGCAGCAGAAATATATAAACATGTAAGCAGGAGAAATATAGAAACATGTCATCTTTTAATACCATCACTACCTACCCCGTTATCGTCGGGTCATGTCTCTAATCGTATTCAGGTTATATCATAAATAATGTTGTCTCGTGGTGACGGAATAGAAATGAACAGGCTAGTGGAGACGTGAACATGCAGATGGGCATATGCAATATAACCACAATACGGTGTTGTGCATATACAGTAAGGATGTCTGCTATACAGAAAATAGAATATATGCAATGCAGAACATGCATAGTATGCCACCACAGAAAGAGTAACATGTACCAGGCAAAGTAACAAATATACATGTAACATGATAGCGGATAAATTAGCAGGATCAGTAACAAGATAGCATACATGTATCAGGCAAGTCATGTCATTTAGACAATAGTAGCAATCAGTACCACCTGGTATTTTAATCAATCTCTTCCAGTGTCCCATACCACTGGCAGTTCATACTGGAGCCCGCACTTCAGTCGAACCCATCCGGACATGGCCTACGGGTACCATTATCCAAACGAGAGAGTGACCAAATAACAAGTGTTCCCGACGTCACTATTGTGTATACTGTTTTATTATGTTAATTAGAAACCCATGGTCGAGGAGTTCTTATCGGGTGGGTGTATCCCGTGCATACCCGGAACAACGGCCTTATCAGACCCCTGGCTGCTGAGACCAGGACCAGCCCGCTAGGGCTGTAACATGTAACGGGATCTCAATGAGCTAAAACAATAACGGAAAACGGGAGCTCATGAGTAACAGACGATAGCCAGCACTACCCCGTCCCCTGCAGTGGGACAAACAATGGATCCAGACATTCACCCGACAAGATCTAGTCAACCGTCAAGTCTCCCCCATACCCAAGTTATCATTATTATCTTTCACTATACAGTATATCAGGAACAAGTACAAGATATGGTACATGTAACATGATAACATAACATGAACTCGGTTGACAGCACAAAACACGATAACGGGAAACGGGAAACAATATATGTGGGATTCCACACATCGCATATCAACAGCTCATGTATCCAGTAACGGGAATAACAATATCAGTAACGAGAAATAATCATATAACATGCATACGGTAACTGAAAATCACCTAGAGGGGGGGTGAATAGGTGATGGCCAATCTAATGGTCACTTAATGACAAATAATGCGGAATTAAAAACTATTATGACCTAAACAAAACTATTTAAACTAAACACTATGTATAACATAAGAGTGTAGCCGAATTCCCCGTGAAGGGCTCTGAACTAACTCCTCTAGATTCCCCTTAAATGGGTTGAGGTGCCGCGTTGGCTCTCTTGGTTGAATACAAGTGTTAGCAAACAATCCCAAGCAAGTATATCAATTAGCACACAAGTATATCATGCATATAAAGATTAACACAATAAAAGAATGCAAGATATAAACAAGTAGACAAGAGAGAAGGAGCAATCGCAAACACAAGGGATTTGTTTCGAGGTTCGAGCACACTTGCTCTACATCCCCGCCTTCGACACACGAAGGATTTCCACTATAATCGATCCCACCGGATCACTCCTCGGTGCCGCAACACCTACAAGCCGAGTTCACACTAGAACTCCTTGGACTCTCTAGTCCGTACACACGCAAGCCCACTAGCTCGCCGAGGCCGCACCTCAAACCAAGAGTTCACACACGAACTCTAAACCACCGCGAACACACTTGTCCGCCTCCTCAAAGTACAATAAAAGATCTCTTGGTGATCTAAACACTTTGATCACCAATAAACACTCTCACAACAAAACCCTATAGGTAGATATAGCAATGGATAGCTCAAGTGTATGTGTGAGAAAACTAGGATTGAATCTTTGGTGAAAAACTCAAGAAACTCTCTTTTAACACTCTTGATAAAACTCTCCTTTTGATTGGAAATATTGGCTCTAAAACAAGTGGAGAAAACCTCTTAAAAGAGTTGGGAAAACTGGTGAAAAATCCACTTGAAAATCTTAGTCAAAACAATGACCAAACCCCTAAATTTATAGGCTGCCAAAAATTAGCCGTTGGGGTCTGTCAGACCTGTCGGTCGACCGCCCGGTCGACCGGCCAACGGTCATATTTCAGACCGTTGTGCCTACGGTCGACCGGCCAGTCGACCGAGGCCAGATACAGAGAGCAGGCCTCTCTGTTCGGTCGACCGCCCGGTCGGCCTGGGCATTTCCAGATAGCAGAGCTCTCTGGACGGTCAACCGGGTTGGTCGACCGGCCATCTGCCAGGTCAAGGCATGCACGTCTGTGCACGTCGGTCGACCGCCCGGTCGACCGACTTCAGCCCCAGTCGACTTGGTCGGTCGACTAGTCGACTGGCTGAAGCCAGAAACACAGAAAAACTGGGATTAAAAGATGGTCATTTTAACTTAACTAAAATCCCATAAAATGCTGAAAAATCTACAAAAATAGTTTTACCAATATACTTTGATAAACAAACATGCTTGTACAAAATCAAGGCATGTTACAAATGATTTGGACTATTTTTGTAACTTGAAAATATTGGTTCAATAAAAACTATTTTTCCAAAACATGTTTTTCCAAAACTTGTTTTTCTAAACCTTTCCCAAATACAAAAACAAGATATTTAAAACTCATTTGAAGCATAGTGTGTATGGATATGATCCACTACACAAACATGGTGAAATATCTATGTTTTTGACATTAAGCTCTAAACTTGGTTTTGGTTAAAAGCATGTATATAGTAAACACCAAAAATCAAACTCTATATTCCAAAATGAAAAGTCTTTTCTAAACTGAAAATTCTTTTATGAAAAGAGAAAAGACAACTAAATCAAGAGTGTGTGTGTATATGATACTTGAGCAATCCACCAACTATTCTATCCTTTACATTTTAACTAAAAACAAAATCTTATACCTAGACACAAGTCTTCATCTTCTTGAAGTCTTCTCATCTTCTTGACTTGGTCCAAACACGATCCAAAAGCTCTTTGGATCACACCGTGCTAGCTCCAAAACTTGACTTTAAATCCTTTGTTGAAGCTATGCACCTACTAAGATCTTGATCATAAATCTGTCACTAATTAAACACAAGATCATTAGTACTATAACTACATGAGTTAATCATCATCAAAACTAGAGTGATGGGCCTTTGGGCCAACAATCTCCCCTTTTTGATGATGACAAAACTCATGAAGTTATATATGCATGGATTAAAGTAAAGCCTCAAAGAAGCTCCCCCTTAACTCATGCATAACAAATAAACAGTAGATATTCAATGAAGCACATGAATATGTATGCAAATGATGGAGATAAACATGCATCAAATTCTTTTTCTCCTATTTGCAAAACTAAACATATATGCATAAACAAAATACTTCTCCCCCTTTATGAATAAAGCAAGAAAAACATGCATATAAACCAAAATACTTCTCCCTCTTTTTGTCAATCATCAACAAAGGGGTTAAAGTAAAAACAAAATTTTCTCCCCCTTTTTGTCATAAACAAAGAGATCAATAAGGGGTAACACAAACAATCAATAAATGGTTATATGCGATATACATTCATGAAGAGGAAGACGCTAAGTTAGCTTCCCTACATATATGCATTACATGAAGAAGGGATGACAAGCCCTAATTCACATAACACATAATACATAATGCATAAAAGGAGATGTGAAGCTCCCCCTACACACGTGTATCACATAAAGAAGAGTTGTCAAGCTCCTCAATACAAGATACACTCAAAATGAATTTATATGTAGAAGAGATGTTAAGCTCTCCTTGCATATAGGAAATACATATCAAAAATTTTTAACTTTCCTAAAAAAAAAAATTTAAAGGTATCAGAGCTCTTGTAAAACAATTAAATTTTAAGATACCAAATGTAAATAATCATTATTGTAAAACATATTGATACCAATTGAAATTTATAACAAATTAGACATTGAAACACATTGATACCAATTTAAAATAATGATCAATTTTTTTTTAATTTTCATAAACTTTGTGCTTTTAAATATGAATACCAATTGTAAATTAAGCACTAAACATCATATATATTTATGATAATAGAAATTGTCATTGAAGACATATATATATATATATATATATATATATATATATATATATATATATATATATATATATATATATATATATATATAAACAAACTTATGAGTATACAAAATATATCAATTGAGATACCAAATGAAATTATGATACCAATTGAAATAATGAAGTGAAAATAGTGTATAACTCATAACCTACCACCCTTATATGCACAAGATAAAATATTTTCAATTAGGCTTGCAAGGCATACTCGCCCATCCGTCCGCCCATAAATGGTGTAGGAAGGGGTTTTCGAAAAATAGGGTTTGAAAACATTTTATAGTGAAACCACTACCCAATGAAGAATAATTAACTAGTTAAAGATAATTTTTGAAAAACTAGTTAAAGATCCTTCAAAAACGTGAAACCAAAGCATATGTATTTCATGAATCAAACTAAATACACAAGAATTGACACTCGAATCAATAAAGCTCAAAAATATGTTCATGAACAAAGTCATGACAAACAATTAAAGTGTGAGTGTTCAAGAATCATGTAATTAGCTTTTTCATGAAAATAGTCAAAGAAGCTCAAATGAAACAAGAATATCATTTTTATCAAACAAACATGAAAATTCATTTTTCATTTAAAACAAACTTCTAGGTATATGTATGATTTATCCAAAACTAACAATATGCATACATATCCCAAACATAAAAAGAGTCTATTACATGTATTTGCATGAAGGCAAGAGACTCACGGGTATACACGTATATTTATTAGATTTGAATATAAAATGCATATACATGAAGCAAAACATAAAAATAGGCAAAACATGTATAAATGAGAATCATCAAAACTGGGCTATACATGTGCATATAGGGTCTGTTTGGTTGTCGTAACTGGCCGTAATTCGTAGTTGTAATTGGTAAAGTCTTTTACAATTATAAATAAGTTACATGTATGTAAATTTTACGGTGTTTGGTTTGTAATATAAAATTGTAAAGTGGGAAAGTGTATTGTACTTTACGGTGTTTGGTTGTCGTAATGTATAAGTCGTAAGTGAAAAAGTTGACCACAAAATTAACTATTTAGTGATTTTAAAAGTTTTAATATTGCAAATAAATATTAAAAAAGTTAAATATTAAAAAAATTTAATATTAATATAAAAAAATATTACAAATTTGTATGACCACAAAATTAACTGTAACTGGGCTGTAAGTGAGTGGTAACTGGGTTGCAAGTGAGTGTTAGTTGAGTTACGTAAGTCTTTTACGAATTACGGTCCAATCAAACGCCGTAGTTGTAACTGGGTAGTAAGTCATTTACGAATTACAGAGTTTTACGCGAAACAAACGGCCCCATAGTGGGTACAAATGAGCATGAAGTGCAAACATATATAAGTCAATTTGTTCTCACTATTTGTACATGCATAAATACAAGTTTTGATAAAAAACTACATTTAAACTAGTATTTACCACATGAAGCACAAAACAACATGAACATGCTAAATGATATCAAATGAAAGAAGCATGTAAACTAAACTAAGAGTTTAGAAATAGTTACCAACTAAGGAACTATGTTCCAAATCTCCAAACATGGTGGATGTCCCACCAAACCTCCTTAATAGCGGTGCATCAAATGTATGTCCTTTTAGTCCATGCAACCACCACCAAGGCACCAAATCTCTCACGTTTTGTGAGAGCCCTCACCTACATCAAAAACAAAAGGTGGGGACTTTGGTACCCATTTTCTTTTGGGTCCTTTGGGGTTAGTCTTATAAGGCACCCAAACATTTTTATAATTAGCAAAATTTAAATGATGAATCCTATCATAACAAAACTTTGCTAAATGGCCTTTGCGGCCACAATGTGTACATTTGTACACCTTAGCATGCATATGTGTGTGTGTGATCATGACGTGCAAAAAGTGAATATGCATGATGAGAATGATGTGCATGAACATTTGGAACTTGTTTCTTTGTTTTCCAATCTAGTGTGGTTAAATGCACATGTGCTCAAAGTAGAGCTTAAACTATTAATTTTATTTTTCAAAAATTCAATCTCACTATCTTCAATGGTGGCATGTAGAGAAAGGTGAGATATAGAATCATTTTTCTTATTCTTTTTAGAAAAAACTTTCTTTTTCTTTTTCACAAATTTTTCTTTTCAAACAAGAATTTTCTTGAAAAATAATTTCCTTTTGAGTTTCCACCAAAATAATTTTATCTTTCAAAATCATATTTCCTTCACATAAATCATTCATTTAGACATCAAGGAAATATTCTCATTATTCAAAACATCTTTGTCTTTTTCTAAGCATGCAACCTTAGTTTCTAATGAATCCTTTTTATTAAGCATGCAATCAAATTTCTTTTTCAAATTTTTATTTTCTTTCTTAATCATGTCATATTTCTCAAGCAATAGTTGACAAAAAATAGTAAGCTCATCATATGACATGTCATTCTCATCTACCTCGGATTCGGTAGTTACCTCAACGGTGTTATCCCATTGGACCATGTAGCACACGTTGGAGGTGTTGCTTCCAACATCCGAGTCACTCCCCGCATAGTATTGATCATTTTCGCCAAGGGAGAGGAGGGTGTTCCAAACTATAAAAGCCAAATCAAAATTAGCAACCCTAGATAAATAATCATCATTTAGGGTACTCTTTAAGGCATTAAGGGCTTTTGCATTAGCCTCAAGATTCTTACCATTTAAACAATATGCATTATCAGTAGTGGCAAGATAAACATGAATTCCTAAGGCCTTGAGGTACAATGACATCTTAACCTTCCAAATTTGGATGTTAAGGATGTCAAAAGTGGGTGGTGACATGAAATCCATAGTGTGTGTACAAAATATGTGATTAGCCTAAAATGAGGATCTTTAACTCTAGGTTGTAAGACCCAAATCAAGAGCACTTGGCTCTGATACCAATTGAAAATCACCTAGAGGGGGGTGAATAGATGATGGCTAATCTAATGGTCACTTAATGACAAATAATGCGGAATTAAAAACTATTATGACCTAAACAAAACTATTTAAACTAAACACTATGTATAACACAAGAGTGTAGCCGAATTCTCCATGAAGGGCTCTGAACTAACTCCTCTAGATTCCCCTTGAATGGGTTGAGGTGCCGTGTTGGCTCTCTTGGTTGAATACAAGTGTTAGCAAACAATCCCAAGCAAGTATATCAATTAGCACACAAGTATATCATGCATATAAAGATTAACACAATAAAGGAATGCAAGATATAAACAAGTAGACAAGAGAGAAGGAGCAATCGCAAACACAAGGGATTTGTTTCGAGGTTCGAGCACACTTGCTCTACATCCCCGCCTTCGACACACGAAGGATTTCCACTATAATCGATTCCACCGGATCACTCCTCGGTGCCGCAACACTTACAAGCCGAGTTCACACTAGAACTCCTTGGACTCTCTAGTCCGTACACACGCAAGCCCACTAGCTCGCCGAGGCCGCACCTCAAACCAAGAGTTCACACACGAACTCTAAACCACCGCGAACACACTTGTCTGCCTCCTCAAAGTACAATAAAAGATCTCTTGGTGATCTAAACACTTTGATCACCAATAAACACTCTCACAACAAAACCCTATAGGTAGATATAGCAATGGATAGCTCAAGTGTATGTGTGAGAAAACTAGGATTGAATCTTTGGTGAAAAACTCAAGAAACTCTCTTTTAATACTCTTGATAAAACTCTCCTTTTGATTGGAAATATTGGCTCTAAAACAAGTGGAGAAAACCTCTTAAAAGAGTTGGGAAAACTGGTAAGAAATCTACTTGAAAATCTTTGTCAAAATAATGACCAAACCCCCAAATTATAGGCTGCCAAAAACTAGCCGTTGGGGTCTGTCAGACCTATCGGTCGACCGCCCGGTCGACCGGCCAACGGTCATATTTCAGACCGTTGTGCCTACGGTCGACCGGCCGGTCGACCGAGGCCAGATACAGAGAGCAGGCCTCTCTGTCCGGTCGACCGCCCGGTCGGCCTGGGCATTTTCAGAGAGCAGAGCTCTCTGGACGGTCGACCGGGTCGGTCGACCGGCCATCTGCCAGGTCAAGGCGTGCACGTCTGTGCACGTCGGTCGACCGCCCGATCGACCGACTTCAGCCCCAGTCGACTTGGTCGGTCGACTAGTCGACTGGCTGAAGCCAGAAACACAGAAAAACTGGGATTAAAAGATGGTCATTTTAACTTAACTAAAATCCCATAAAATGCTGAAAAATCTACAAAAATAGTTTTACCAATATACTTTGATAAACAAACATGCTTGCACAAAATCAAGGCATGTTACAAATGATTTGGACTATTTTTGTAACTTGGAAATATTGGTTCAATAAAAACTGTTTTTTCAAAACATGTTTTTCCAAAACTTGTTTTTCCAAAACTTTCCCAAATACAAAAACAAGATATTTAAAACTCATTTGAAGCATAGTGTGTATGGATATGATCCTGTAACCCCCTGATACCTGATGTACGTATCGCCGTATCAGTACGCGATACGACGTATAAAATTGATTTGATCTCCGTAGTAGTCCGAGTGAGCTGATTTCAGTTTCAAAAATCATTTTGTAATATTTTAGATTTTTCACAATTTTTTAGAATTTTTCTGGATTATTTTGGAAAATCTCCGTAGTCGGTGCGACCGATACCGATAATCGGCTCTACGATTTTTATTTCACAAACAGAGTTATATTTTGCAATTCTGCTTTCACCTTGTGCCTTACAATCGTGTTATCTACGTTCGAGTATTTTTGGGGAATATTCTGAATTTATCGAAATTCGGGCAAAACCGGTGTCGCTTGTATCGGCGAGACACTCCAGAATTTTTAATTTGCAAACCGGATTGAGTTTCTACAAACTGTCTTCATTTTAGGTCTCAGGATAATATTTTCTATTTTATGTAATTTTTGGGCACCATTCGGAACTAGTCAATTTTGGACCCTATTATAATATTAATTAAATATTTAAAAAACCCCCTTTTCTCTTTTTCTTTTTCCCTTCCTCTTCTCCATTTCTCTGGAGAATTCCCACCACCCTACTGTAGCTCCACCGCCTCTTCTCTCTCCCCCTAATTTAAAATCTCTCCCCCTCTCTAATTAAATCCCTCTCTCCCTCTCTCTAATTAAAACCCTCTCTCACACTCTCTCTCTAACCTCTCTCCCTCTCTCTGTGCGACCCAAAGGAGGCCGACCTTCACCAGCGGACATGCCGCCGGCCATCGACGCCGGCCGCGACCCCCAGGCCGAGCCCCAGCCCGGCCGGCGCCTCCCCTCGGCCGCCGCGCCCCCGGCTCGGCTCCTCCCCTCCAGCGAGGCCGCCATGGCCGCGCGCCCATCTCTCTCTCAGGTAAACTCTCTCTCTCCCCTCTTTTTCCCTCCCCTTGTCACCGACGCGTACCACGGAGGGCGCCGCCGGCACGGGCCGTGGTGGACGCCGCCGGCATAGGCCGCGGCGGGCGCCACCAGCTAGCCCGGCCGGCGGCCGGCTAGCAGGCGACAGCAGCAGCTGTCGCTGTTGTTGTTGTTGTTGTTGTTGTTGTTGTTGTTATTGGGTTCGGGTATGGACCCGAACCCAATAACCCTATTGGGTTTGGTTGAAATCTTTAAACCCTATTGGGTTAGACCCATTACCTCTATAAACCCGTAAACCCGATACCCATTTGACTTAATGTAACGGGTTTGGGTTGTGGATCTGGACCCGACCCGTTATGAGCTAAACCCGCATCCAAACCCATTACAGGTAATTTACAGAAAAACCCCCGTGTACAATTCAGTATTTACATTTATTATTTCTATTTACATATTTAACTCTATTTGTTCTGATTTAGTATTCAGGCGATATCGGGAGCATCCGGACTCCGATTTGGACGATTCTGGATCCGTTGCGATCGTGGGAAAGAGAGCTACTTTCCCGTGGCTAGTTTGTGAGTGTTTTTATTTTATAAATTATCTTTTTATCAGATAACGTGAACTTGGTTGCTTTCTATAAATAAACCATTATTACCGGTATATCCCTATTGTTCATGTTTCCTAATTGGTAAACAATATTAAAACACTGTAATAAACACGGTATTTAGAAAATGCCTGACTGATCTCTAGTATGTCCTGTTCATGTACCACTGACATCCTGCCCACTATGTCACCATATGTTTGGACACTATCATATCAGGTGTCGTATCACAGTAACGTTACCTGCATACGGTTTCACAGACGCTATGACACGACACTGTCACTAGACATGCATGCTTCTGTGACTATAATTCACAGGACATGATACTATATGATACACTGACTACCATTATTACCTGTATTGTTACATGGATTATGGCCACACATTTATGTTCCACTAGTACAAGGATAAGTACCGCATGTCATATTATTGTTATCATCCTTATACTGATACGATAATTCACTGTACATGATATTAGACACTGCCCATAGGTATTACGTGTACATATTGCACAGATACTATGACACGTTTCACGTTCGTATTCATGTACACCACTTCACGGCATACCGTCATATTCTATACCGTTATCATCATCACAGGGATTCTCGGCATATCACTGTTACGCGTGCCTACATGATTTAATTATTCTTGTCATATGGATCACCGTGCTTATTACATGTATTATTGTTTCATGTTACCGTATTCATGTTACATGATTATTTCCTGTTACTGATATGGATATTCCCGTTACTGGACATGAGAGCTGTTGATATGCGATATGTGGGAATCCCACATCTATTGTTCCCGTTTCCCGGTATATTGTTCATGTTATCTTGTTCATGTTATATTGTTCCTGATTCCCGTGATATTGTTCTACGCTATCAACAGAGCTCAGGTCCAGTTATCATGTTACCGTATCATGTACAATAGTTATTCTTGTTACATTGTATACTTGATATAACAGATCATAAAGCTAACTTGGGTATGGGGGAGACTTGACGGTTGATTAGATCTTATCGGGTGATGTACTGAATTCATTGTTTGTCCCACTGCAGGGGACGGGGTAGTGCTGGCTACCGTCTGTTATAGCTCATGAGCTCCTGTTTATTGTTTTAGCTCATTGAGTTCCTGTTACATGTTACAGCCTTAGCGGGCTGGCCCTGGTCTCAGCAGCCAGGGGTCTGTTTAAGGCCGTGATCCCGGGTATGCACGGGATACATCCACCCGATAAGAACTCATCGACCATGGGTTTCAATTTAACATAATAAAACAGTATACACAATAGTGGACGTCGAAAACACTTGTTATTTGATCACTCTCTCGTTCGGATAATGGTACCCGTAGGCCATGTCCGGATGGGTTCGACTGGAGTGCGGGCTCCAGTATGAACTGCCAGTGGTATGGGATACTGGAAGAGATTGATTAAAATAGCAGGTGGTACTGATGGCTACTATTGTATAAATAACAGGACTCTGACATGACTTGCCTGCTACATGTTTAGTTGTACTTGTTACTGTTCCTGATCATTTATCTGCCATCATGTTACTTGTATTGTTTGCTACATTACCTGCTGCTCGTTACACTTCATGTGGTGACACACTCTTCATGTACACGTAGACCATGCATTGCATGCCTTTAGTTCCTGTATATCCTCTGGACATTATTCTCGTATGCTCACCTGGCTATAGAATGGTTGCATATGCCCATCTGCATGTTCACTTCTATCACGTTACCACTAGAAGACATGATATATTATATAAACTGAATACGATTAAACACATGACCTGATAATAACCGGTTAGGTAGTGATAGTATTAAAAGAGGACATGTTTCTATAGTTCTACTGCTTACATGGTTATATATTCTACTACATATTATATGCTTATGATATGGTATCACTATTATAATATTATGTATTATATATTATTATCGTGCTTGTATTATTATTGTATATATTACTGCCTCCTTCATTTTACCACTCACTAGGTCGCTTTCTGACGACCCTGGGTTTGCATGCCCAGATTGGAGATCCGCGTACCGTAGTATTCGAGAGTGCCTTGGAGTCACATAGGAGATTCCTTGTCGAGCCCCTTCATAGGTATCTTGTTGATTTATTTCTGTTATCTTATTTGTCCTTATTTTTCATATATGTTATGATCACTGACCTCTTTCTGCAGGTATTCTTGTACTTATTTCCTGCTGGGACCTATGTCTATATGGAGGTAATGTACTGTACTGAGGCTTAACGTACGCGTGAGCGTGTTTTCACCTCGCGTATGTACGTCGCCATAACGTCTCCGTATCTTTAGGAGCGGGGCGTTACAGATCCACTACACAAACATGGTGAAATATCTATGTTTTTGACATTAAGCTCTAAACTTGGTTTTGGTTAAAAGCATGTATATAGTAAACACCAAAAACCAAACTATATATTCCAAAATGAAAAGTCTTTTCTAAACTGAAAATTCTTTTATGAAAAGAGAAAAGACAACTAAATCAAGAGTGTGTGTGTGTATATGATACTTGAGCAATCCACCAACTATTCTATCCTTTACATTTTAACTAAAAGCAAAATCTTATACCTAGACACAAGTCTTCATCTTCTTGAAGTCTTCACTTGAAGTCTTCTCATCTTCTTGACTTGGTCCAAACACAATCCAAAAGCTCTTTGGATCACACCGTGCTAGCTCCAAAACTTGACTTTAAATCCTTTGTTAAAGCTATGCACCTACTAAGATCTTGATCATAAATCTGTCACTAATTAAACACAAGATCATTAGTACTATAACTACATGAGTTAATCATCATCAAAACTAGAGTGATGGGCCTTTGGGCCAACAGTAACATGGAACAATAATACATGTAAGATGAACGAGGATCCATATGACAAGAATAGAGAAACCATACATGCATGGGTAGCAGAGATATGCCGAGAATCTATGTAACGATAATAACAATAATATGAAATGCGGTAGTCCGTGCATTGGTATGTCCGTGTCCCAGTGGAACATATCTGTATAGCAATACTCCGTGTAATATCTCTGTGATAGTACATGTAATGTAATAACAGTGATAAGTGTCTACGATAACACCATGTCCAGTGACCTTACAGTATCCGTGTAATGAAGATATCAGTGCATGACCTAACGGTGTCTAGCAGTCATGTCTAGTAACAGGGTAGTGTCATCGAGTACCGTGGATCTAGTTATCTAACTGTGATACCATATATGAAATAAGAGTGTCCACTAATGACACGTTACTAATTAATAGTTACTGTATTTTATTCATAATCAAGATCTATTCATCAATTTCATTAAACATGACAAAGTATCATTTATAAAAGAAGAACACTCACAAACTGGCCATGTGAAGGTAGCTCTCTTTCCCACGATCGCAACGGATCCAGAATCGTCCAAATCGGAGTCCGGATGCTCCAGATATCGTTCGGAAACCAAAACCAATATAAAAGGTTAGATACGTAATAACTGAAAATATGCAGGGGGCTGTTTGTCATTTTTCAGGGGCCCCAAAGTAATTTAGAATCGCACAGGGGCTAAAATGAAATTGTACCTTATTGGGTCGGGTTTAGGTGCAAACGGGTCGGGTTTGGGTTGAACCCGAAACCCAAACCCATTTGGATTTTTTCACCCAAATAAGCAACAGCAGCAGCAGCCATGCGCTGCTGCTGCCAGCCTCGCGCGCCCGCCGCCCGGCCGCCCAGCCGTCCCGGCCACCTCGCCGGCGCGGCTGCCCCGCCGGCGCCGGCGCCGCTCCGGCGCCCATGGCCGCCGGACGTCCCCACCGCGAGAGAGAGAGAGAAAGAGAGGGTGGGGACTGGCGCCCTCCACCACCCGCGCCGTTGGCGCCTGGCCGGCCTCCGGCGTGCCGCCGGCCTTCACCAGAGAGGGAGAGGAGGTGGGAGTGAGGGAGAGAGGGGAAATGAGAGAGATGGAGGGAGAAAGAGGGAGATGGGTTTTTAAAGAAGGGGAGAGAGAAAAGGCGGTGGAGGAGGCTTCGTGAAGAAGGAAGGCGAAAAGAAAGGAAAAAAGAAATTTTAAAATAATAATATTTTATTATTATTATATTGGCTCAATATTTGACCAGCTTCAAACAGTGCCCAAAAATTACAAAAATAGAGAATATTAGTCTGAGGCGTAATATAAAAACGGTTTGAAGAAATTCAATCTGGTTTGTAAATTAAAAATCCTGAAAGGTATCGTCGATATTGGGCAACACCGGTTTGGTCCGTTTTTTTGATAAATTCAGAAAAATCCCCAAAAATACCCTAACGTAGAGCAGATGATTCTAAGACACATGGTGAAAGCGGATTCTCAAAATACAACTCCGTTTGTGAAATAAAAATCGTAAAGCCGGTTATCAGTATCGGTCGACACCGAATACGGAGATTTTCCAAACTAATCCAGAAAAATTCCAGAAAATCCTGAAAAATCTAAACTATTAGAAAATGATTTTTGAAACTGAAATCAGCTCAATCGGACTACCACGGAGGTCAAATCAATTTTATACGTCGTATCGAGTACTGATACTGTGATACGTACACCAGAGATCAGGGGTTACAAATAAAGAACCTTAATCTTCCTTTAAATTCGCGCTCAATTAAGCAATTGAGATTTCGTTTTTTTAATAAGCTCAATAGAGAAATTATGATCTAACCCAAAAAACTGATTGTTTATTTAGAAATTTCGTGGTCTTGCTGGCGGCCAACTCTCTACAGGCTTAACTGGCGCTTGGCTAAGTCCTGGCGGCCCGCTATGATAAAGTGGGGGTTTAGTCGCTAGACAACGAGTCACTAGCTTTATTTTGAAGCCAATCACTACAAGACTAGCACAAGTCATCACTAGGACGAATAGGAATTGTTGTAAAGCTCTAAAACCACCAAATAGATTGAAACATATATGAAAGTAAAGCAAAAAGAGGAAGCGTACTCGCCATAAACACCCCCTAAAAAAAAATATCCCAAAACCTTGATGAAGCTCATTGAATTAGCCCAATTGACATTCATTTTACACCATCCAGGCTATTAGAATTTCCATGAAACCTTTGGTTTTCATCAAATCTTTCCTTTATATACAAAACCTTTCTTTTACAGAATCAATGTCTTTTGGGGCAAGACGATCTTTGGTTGCCTTTATGTTTTTTCTAAAAGAGAAGAACTGTAAATGGGTTTTTTTATCATAACCCTCCATTGGCACCTCGAGTTGTTTATCAACTTGTTGCTGCTTGGAAAAAGGGTATGCATGCAACGTGCTTGCTTAAATGTCCCAGCCAAACCCGCCCATGATTATTTCATATAGATTCCAATGGAAGTGAATATGGATTTAGCTCAAGATCACCATTGTTGATGCAGCTGCGAGTGTGAAAGCATTGTGTTCTAGAGACCATTTGTGTGCAGCTATTCACATTGTGTGAGTGAATGGATAGTTGCACATTAGCCTTGACTTGTTTTGAAGCTGATGTGATTCATTTTTAGGCTTACTTGAGGCCATCAAATACAAGGAGAAGAAATGCTTGGTACCAAGGTTGTTAGAGATACTCAAACTTGGTCATCTTCCCACAGCATCTATGCATGCAATAAGCTCCTACTCCAGCTCTTAGGTAGGTGTTTTTGTCTAGTATTATTAGAAAGTAAATTCACTCTTTTCTTTCTTTTTTGGGTGACAAATAACTCTTTTGCTAATAGTTTGGATATACAATGGTTTCCAAATAGAAGAAAGAAAACTAGTAGATTTCTTACTACAACATTGCACTCTTTTTTAGGTTCCACTGCAGAGAAACATTCAAGGTTGCGATGTTGGGCAGACACTTTATTCTCTTCAATCTGCTCCATTAGAAGTTCTCCATCTTCACTCTTATTATCGGGTCACATCGGTGTTGAAGATTATCTAGAAAAAGCTATTAAGGACTCTGCAAAGGATTCAAGCTGTGATCATTGATGCAGAGGGGAGAGAAATGCAAGAAGAGCATGTCAAGCTCTGGCTAAAGGAGCTGAAAGATGTCTCTTATGATGCTGAGGACATGCTGGACGAGAACCAGAATGAACTGCTATGGGCCCAAGTAGGGAGTGCAGGTACACAACTTAACCTCTACTTTATAGCATCTCTTGGTTCCTGAAAGAATTAAGACAGATTAGGAAAGAAAGTCTGAAATTTTTGTGTTGGGCCTGCCTAAGGCCTGATTAAGCAGGCAATGGAAGTCTTATAGGAATGAAATGAATTTCTTTGTTAAATTTGGAATGACCGGTGCCACTGGCAGTTGCAGTGCTCCTTCCCCTTCAAATTCCTCTTTATGTGTCTCCAATGATCAAAGAGTAACTTCAATAACTTTGGGCATATGAGTAGTATCCAACCCAAATGACTTGAATCGAGTTAAATGCAAGCTTTGCTGGACAAGAAACAAAGCAGGGATGGAGGCATGTGGGTTCCTGTGTTAGTCTCACATTTTAGTGGCCCACTAACCTTTTAATTGTTAATTGGATTCCATAAATCATAGCCTAACTGATATTTAATGTATGCCCAAATATAAATGTTAGTTTTATATAAGTTTAATAACCGTATGGGAGAAAACCACCCATCATGGCCCTTCATCTCCCATATGGTTATTAAACTTATATAAAACTAACATTTATATTTGGGCATACATTAAATATCAGTTAGGCTATGATTTATAGAATCCAATTAACAATTAAAAGGTTAGTGGGCCACTAAAATGTGAGACTAACATTCTCCCACTTGGACCACTAGCCGATTACATTACAACTTTAGAAAACAAACAAAAAGAACCATTTAAATACATTTGACTCCGTTGGATTCCATACTGAAAAACTTTGACACGTGATCACGAATTTTGAAAAATAATAACTGATAAGCTCAAATAATGAGATACTGTAATACTGCAATTAGCTTGGACCACCAATGTGAGTCATAGCGGTTATACAACATTTATGTCATACTCCCTTCTATGTACCACAACACTGATAACCCTCACTAATAGAGTTTATAACCGAAACGACCCCTGTAATTTGTCTTGTCAAGACTTTTCCTGTTTAACAAACATCCATACATAATATGTGCACACATAGTTGGATAACAGAAAATACAGAAACAAACTTTTATATTGCGCAATAGTGTCAATTACATAAGCATCAAAACATACATTATAGATTACTCAAAAGACCCATTCTAATAACATGTTCTTTGAATGTCTTTGGAGGCAATCCTTTGGTCAACGGATCAGCAACCATTAGAGTGGTACTTAAATTCTCAATTGACACTCGTTATTTCTGAACTCTTTCTTTAACGACTAAGTACTTAAGTTCCATGTGTTTGGAACTACTAGAGTACTTTCCATTCTTAGAGAAGAAAACAGCTGTTGTATTATCACAAAATATCTTCAGCGGCCTGGCAATATAATCAACTACACCAAGTGCTGAGATGAAATTACGTAACCATAATGCATGACTTGTGGCCTCGAAACATGCTACGAACTCAGCCTCCATCATGGATGAAGCAGTGATAGACTACTTTACGCTCTTCCAAGAGATTGCCCCACCTGCTAGCATGAATATAAAGCCTGAGGTAGACTTTCTGCTATCTGGGCAACCAGCAAAATCTGAATCCGAATAACCGATCACTTCCAACTGATCTGATCTCCTATATGTGAGCATATGATCCTTCGTCCCTTGAAGATACCGCATCACTTTCTTTGTCAATTTTCAATGCTCCATTCCTGGATTACTCTGGTATCTTCCTAACATTCCAACTGCAAAACTGATATCTGGCCTGGTACAAGTTTGTGCATACATCAAGCTCCCAACTGTTGACGCATATGGAACTTTCTGCATTTGTTCCTTTTCTAAGTCATTTCTAGGACACTGACTCCCACTTAATTTGTCACCCTTCAGAATGGGTGCACAACTGGCTGAACAAAGTTCCATGTGAAATCTTTCCAAGACTCGATTGATATAACCTTTCTGAGACAGTCCTAACAATCCTCGAGATCTATCCCTAAAGATCTCTATGCCAATGACATAAGCTGCCTCACCCATATCAACCATCTTAAAGTTCTTGGTAAGATAGTTTTTGGTTTCATACAGTAAACCAATATCACTACTGGCTAACAAAATATCATACACATACAGAACCAAAAAAATAAACTTGCTCCCACTGATCTTCAGATATATACACTGATCAACAGTGTTTTCTTTAAATCCGAATGAGGTAATGGTATCATTAAACGTTATATACCATTGCCTGGAAGCTTGTTTCAGTCCGTAGATGGATTTCTTTAATTTGCAAGCCAAGTGTTCTTTTTCTTTCTTTGCGAACCCTTCAGCTTGCTCCATGTATATTTCCTCATCCAAATTTTCATTCAGAAAAGCTGTTTTCACATCCATTTGATGTAACTCTAAGTCATAATGAGCTACAAGGGCCATAATGATTCTAAAAGAGTCCTTCTTTGATACTGGAGAGAAGGTTTCTCTATAATCAATGCCTTCTTTCTGAGTGAAACCTTTAGCCACAAGTCTGGCCTTATATCGTTCGATATTGCCTTTGGCATCGCGCTTGGTCTTAAAGACCCATTTACACCCGACTTTCTTACAGTTACTAGGCAATTCGACGAGATCCCAGACTTTGTTTTGGTCCATAGATTTCAACTCCTCATTCATAGCATCAATCCATTTGCTAGAATCATTATTTTCGATGGCTTGTGAAAATGAAACTGGATCTTTATTAATCCCAATATCGAAATCAGATTCCTGTAGATATACCACATAATTATCTGAAATGGCAGATCTTCTTTCCCTCTGAGATCTCCTCAAAGCTGCCGGTTGTGGTGGTTCTACAACATTTTCAGTGGCGATATCCTCATGAAGTGGTGAACCATTATCATTATGTTGTTCTGGTGACTCAGCTTGATGATTAAGCTGAGGGACAACAATTTCTCTTGAAGGAAAGGGTATTGAGATATTTACCCTTATCACCTCAAGATCCACCTTTCTTGGTTCATCACTCCCACTAATTTCGCCATTCTCAAGGAATCTGGCATTACCAGTTTCAACAATTCTGGTACTATGGTTAGGACAATAGAATTTGTACCCTTTAGACTTATCTGGATAACCAATAAAATACCCAGATATGATCCTGGAGTCTAATTTCTTTTCATGTGGATTATATATTCTAGCCTCTGCTGGACAACCCAAACATGTAAATGTCTTAAACTAGGTTTCCTACCAGTCCACAACTCGAAAGGAGTTGTTGAGACTGCCTTACTAGGAACCCTGTTCAAGATATACATAGCAGTCTTTAAGGCTTCACTCCACAATGAATTAGGTACATTAGAGAAGCTCATCATGCTCCTAACCATATCCATAAGTGTCTGGTTTCGCCTTTCAGCAACTCCATTCTGCTGAGGCGTACCTGGCATTGTGTATTGAGCACAAATGCCATGCTTTTCTAGAAATGTGGCAAATGGGCCAGGATTCTGTCCTGACTCATCGTATCTACCATAATACTCACCACCTCGGTCTGATCTCATGATTTTAACTTTTCTATCTAATTGTCTCTCGACCTCTGTAATGAACACCTCAAGGATGTCAACAGCCTGAGATTTTTCATGAATTAGATATACATAACCATAACGAGACAGATCGTCTATAAAGGTGATAAAGTATCTCTCTCCCGTAAAACATGGAATAGAGAATGGTCCGCAAATGTCTGTATGAATAATCTCAAGAAGCTCTTTGCTTCTTGTGGCACCTTTCTTGGTGTGTTTGGTTTGCTTTCCTTTTATGCAATCCACACACAATCCAAAATCAGTGAAGTCTAGGTTATCCAAAATCCCATTCTTCACTAATCTTTCAATTCTATCCCTGGAGATATGCCCCAGTCGTCTATGCCACAAGATAGAAGATTTTTCATCAATTAAGCCACGTTTAGAACCAACATTCGAATGCAGGGTTAAAAGAGATTGTGCAAACTCATAATTCAAGGAAATTTTATATAAACCATCACATAAAATTCCATGTCCAACCAAAATTGAACTAAACATCAAATTGAGTTTTCCACAACTAAATAAAACTGAATATCCAGCAACATCTAATTTGGATAAAGACATTAAATTCCTAGAAATCGAAGGTACATAAAAAGTGTCTATAAGATCTATCTGATGACCCGTCTCTAAGAGTAGGCGATAAGTTCCAATAGTCTCGACCTCCACTTTGAGACGGTTCCCCATAAAGACAAATCTTTCACTTTCCTTCGGTTTCCTAGATGTAAAGAATCCCTGCATTGAATTAGTTATGTGAGTTGTGACTCCAGAGTCAATCCACCAAGTATTAGAAGGAACTTCAGCGAGATTTAATTCATAACATACAAAAGAAAGATTCATACCTTTCTTTTTGAACCAAGCCTTTCTCTTGTTGCAATCCTTCTTCACATGTCCTTTTCTGCCACAAAAGTAGCATTTGACAGTGAAACTCTTTCCATGACCCTGGCTACTTTCCCCAGGTTCATTCCCTTTCTTCGGTGGAAACCTCTTACCTTTTCCATACTTCCCTTTCTTATGTATAGCCCCTTGAGTTACTGCTAACACCGAGTGATGTCCTTCTTGCCTCATTCTCACTTCCTCTTGAACGCACATATTAGTCAGTTCATTCAGATTTCACCTATCCTTATGAGTATTATAGTGAATCTTGAATGGTCCGAATTGAGGAGGAAGTGAGTTGAGGATGAACTGTACCAAGAAAGATTCATCTACTTTCATTCCCAGTGTTCCTAGCTTTGCAGCTTTATCAGTCATATTGAGGATATGTTGTTGTACTCCTCTACTACCATCATATTTCATGGTAGTTAACTCAGCCATAAGAGTGCCAGCCAATGACTTATCAGCAGATTTAAAACGTTCTTTTACAACAGTTAAGAGTTCTGAAGCGTTAGCAGTCTGAGGGAGTGAAGTTTTGATATTGTTGGCAATGGTCATTTTAATAAACATAAGACTGAGTCTGTTCGACCTTTCCTAGGCTTTAGCATGGCTAACATGATCTGCTGTACTTTCAACAGTGACTTCCTCAGGTTTCTCAACTAGAAGAGCCAGATCAAGATCCAGTATGAGTAGTATCCAACCCAAATGACTTGAATCGAGTTAAATGCAAGCTTTGCTGGACAAGAAACAAAGCAGGGATGGAGGCATGTGGGTTCCTGACCTTCAAAAACTCCCCATAGGACCTATTTTTCAGCAATGAACAAGAGCTTGTGGGTTTGTATGTTTCTAATTAAAAAATATGTTAAAATTAAATTTTGGGCTATTTTAAAATAATTCTAAATATAGTTCAGACAACTGTGCCATGTGCATAGCTGACAATTGCATTTCCAAGAATCTATAGGACAAAGGTATATTCTGAAATTTGAAAAAGATTAGGATTTGCCAGGTTGGTAGGGATGCAACGGGTATGGATAATCCACATCATATGTGATTTCGTATTCAATTTTTGAATGCTGATATCCGTATCCGATATCTGTTTAGAACATGAATATGGATATGATAATGGTAAAAATATTTGACATATTCAAATATATATTTGAATATGCCGAATATATCCGAATACAAATGTAGTTCAAATACATTAATTACTAAATGATGTGATATTATGGTTATAAAAAGATATGCATATGTTATTTTAAGTACTCAACCAGACCAGATCCAATTTACATCCACAAAGAAGATAGAAGAAATCTGGCTTTAAGTCATTATACCCGCTAGCTACAGTTCCCTACTCGTCTGCTACAGTAACGGGTCCAGACACAAAACAGACCCGTTAGCAATCCATCTTATTTACAGGTCGTATCTCTCACATCCGGCATCCGATTCAGGTGTTTTTTCAAGGCGTTACGATCGTGACAACGAACTCTACAAACCATTATCCTCTATAAGTTATTGAGATCTCTATGATACTTAGTAAGTAACTTTCTTTATCATTGTCTCTTTATTTGTGGGTTAGATAACCGTCCTCTATTATTTTATTGATTTAATCTGCTGTCACAAATAGTAAGATTGCTAGATTTTGTTTATCTTGTATTTATTGATCATATATATTGAGTGTACAAGCTTTGCCATCATGACTGGTAGTTGCATTAGTCTATTTAGATTGTGAATGGTACAACTGCACTTGCACGTTTTGTCCCTGCTTTAAATATCGGCCGAGTCGGCCGAGATTCGACTGATATCTCCTTTTTTGCCAGCTGCGATACGATATGGAGAAATCGTTTGTCATATCGTTTACAGCAAAAAATGGCCGATATTTAAAATATCGGGCGATAAATCGCCCGAAATATCGGGCGATAAATCGCCCGAAATATCGGGCGATATATAATAACTTATTTATTGCAAGACTGCATGCAAATGTACATTGTTTTTTACTGTCTTTGCATGCATATTACATCAATTTTATGAAGTAGATGATATCCATGACACTAAACCAACTTTTAGTTATCAATATTTCATTATATATAGTGTCCTATATGAATGCCCGATATGCGCCTGTATCCCCGATATCTCCCCCGATATGAAAAACCCCCTTTCGATACGATCCTGATATCCGATATTTAGAACTTTGTGTTTTTTAAAACTCATCTCCTTACTATTAGTTTTAACTATTTTTTCTACCCAAGATCGTATAGTTGGTGAAATATAGCGAATTTTTGCTCTACCACTATTCTGCTTCACGTACTTCACTGTTTCACATCATTTTAGTATCAGAGCACGGTTAGGGTAGGATCTGCATCACATAGACATTTGCTAGGAAATTTTACTGCTTTCTTATATTTAAAAAGAAAAAAGAAATCATTTAATTTAAATTACATCTCTTCATTCTCATTTAAGTTTTTGTAGTGCATGCACACTCGTAGTGATCACTCATATCTATTAGGAGAGTCTAGCAAGTATCACACCATACCAATAGATCCCCAGCAAATTGCAGAAATGTTCATTGAGATAAATGTCAAATTAGATATCCTTAAGACATTTGAAGAGAGGCTGACTAAAGTGGAATCCACACGTAATCAACCCCACCGAAAAATAACTGATGTAACAACACCGATAACTCATCCAATCTCGATGCTCAGTATCTAAAAAGTATCAAGATCGATATTCTCAACTTTGATGGACATCACAACCCACAACTTTTCATAAATTGGACACTCCAACTAGATAGGTATTTCACATGATTCGAACTTACGGAGCCTATGAAAGTTAAGTACGCTGCAATGAAATTGTTTGTTCAACTTAGTCAGTATTGGACCAACTTAGAAAACATGTGTGCAGCCCGAGGTCGACCATCAATTGACACATGAGATTTGATGAAAGAAGAATTAGAGACAAAGGATGTGCCACCATCGTTTAATGCTCATCTCATGGATAATTGGTATTAATACACTCAAAGCAATAAATCTGCAAATAGTATGTTGAGAAATTTGATGAATTTCTCATTAGATGCAATGCCCTCTATAAAAAAGTTGAAACTCAAATTCTTTCTAGATTCAAAACCAATCTTAGAGATGACCTACGAACTGAACTAGTTAGAGGAGTCAACGAATTAGAGGCAACATATGCTTTAGTCTAAGATCTAGATTCTGCTAGGATGAATCATACCTTCAAGAGTCACGATTATAAATCCTTAATGTCTAGATTTTCCCCATCACCCCAACCCAATAAGTCTAGTACCCAATCCCTTCACATTAAAATGATATCAAGGGTGAGAGTCTTGAATGGGATAACAAAAACAAGAGCCTCGAGTTTTTCAAAGTTAGTTCCATAACTAAGTGCTACAAATGTCAATATTATGAACATTTAGCTGCCAGTTGCTCTATTCTCATCAAAAATATCATAATAGATGGAACACCTACTGGAGCCACTGAGTCAGATTCTGAGGAGTACACCTATCATTCAGAAGTTGTTGAAAATTACGACGAGTCATCATCGTTGGTCTCAACTGCATTAGGCCAACACCGTATGCCAATTTGTCTGTCGTCAAGTGTGTTCCCTCTCAGCTAGCAGAAAAGGTCGATTAGAAAAGAACTGTAGTCTTTCACACGTTTACCAAGATTGGAGATAAGAGTTGTAAGGTGATTGTGAAATCACCTAGGGGGGTGAATAGGTGATAGTGCTAATCTATAAACTAAATGCGGAAGCTAAAAACTATTTTGCAACACACTTAATACAACACAGAAGTGTAGCCGAATTCCCCGTGAAGGGCTCTGACTAACTCCTCTTGATTCCCCTAGATAAGGGTTGAGGTGCTATATGAAGCTCTTGTGGTTAAGTACAAGTGAGGCACACACATACAAGCCAAGCATATAATGGATATACAACAATATGAAAGATGCAAGGCAATACAAGCAATATGAATGATATGAATGTAGAATGATGCTTTGCACAAAGTAAAGAGAGAGAGTTAGAGTCAATGGATCAAACGCAAACACAAAGATATGTTTCGAGGTTCGAGCCCCTAGCTCTACGTCCCCGCCTTCACCGAGAAGGATTTCTAATCCACTATACTCCCACCGAGGGAACCTCCACCGAGGAGGATTTGTTACAACACTAGGAGTACCAAACTCCTCTCTCAAACACCGCCTCACAACCGAGGGGTAGGCCCATAGCCAATACAACCACAATTACCTCTACCGAAGAGGGATACAAGCCACCAAGCTCCACCTCACACAAGAGGGAGCAAACACAAATCTCCACCTCTACCAAAGAGGGAGCAAATCAATCACCCATTCAACCTCTACCAAAGAGGGATACAACAAAAGTAAGGGTGTTTACAATTTGGAGGCTACAACAACCTCAAACAATCTCTCTTTTTCACAAAACAAGATCCTAATAGAATAGGATATATGATAAGCTCAAGTGTGAAAAACTAGGTGTTTGGAAAACAAAAACTCAAAGAAATAATCTGGAGAAAACTCTTGAAGATAATGGAAATGAAGAACAAACACAAATCTCCCAAAATACTCTTTTCTTTGATTTTTATAAAAACCTAAAACAAATAAGATTGAAAGATTAAAGCTCAAAAACACTTTTGAAAACTTGTTTTAAACACTAGCGAAACACTGAAATTTTTCTTGTCAAAGGTCTTGTCAAAATCCCCAAAGAGATGAGGTATTTATAGCCCAAACAGAAAACTAGCCGTTAGGCTGATCTGTCAGCCTGACAGGCTTGCGGTCGACCGGCCCGATCGACCGCCAACGGTCAGAAATATGACCGTTGGGCCAACCCGGTCGACCGCCCGGTCGACCGCCCAGATACAGAGAGCAAAGTTCTCTAGTCCGGTCGACCGCCCGGTCAGCCGGCCAAGTGTCTGCCAGACGTGCACAAGGTTGTGCACGTTGGTCGACCGCAACGGTCGACCGGCCCTTGGTTCGGTCGACCGTTGCGGTCGACCGACCTGGCCTGTCAGCCACAGTCTGGGTCAGAACCTAGGTAAAATAATTTATTTAAAAATTTGTTTATCTCTTCTAAAATTTCATAAAACTTGTTTTAATATTTTATATTGAAAAACAAACTTGTGATAAATATTTCAAGACAAATATCAAGTATATTGAATCATTTTTGTGTCTTGCAAATTTTATCAAAAACCTAAAACTTGTATTTTATCAAACTTGTATTTTTCAATAGGAAAACTGATTTTTCTTAAAACTCATGAATAGACATATCAAAATAAGTTTGTATAAGAAGTTTAAGCATGCAGTATAACTAGAATACATCTACTATACATATAAACCATTTAAACTTGTTTTGATCAATCTATTCATGAAAACAAATATCGGTTAAACTAAAAACCGAAAAACCATAAAACGTGTGTGTTTTGCACTTGAGCATATAAACTATTCTTATCTTTACACATGGATCTAAACACACTAAACTAAAACTAGGATACCTAAGTCTTCTTGACGATCTTCAATCTTCAAGCCGACTCGATCCCAAACGTGATCCACCGAGTGCAAAGGTATGATCTTGATGCTCGGGCACTGGAATCACCTTGAAAAGCTTCTAAACTCCTTGTTGAAGCTAATCACCAACTAATATCTTGCTAAATGATCTGAAACTTAAAATCACAAGATTATTAATAAACATAACTACATGAGTTAATCATCATCAAAACTAGAGTGGAAGGCCTCTGGGCCAACAATCTCCCCCTTTTGATGATGACAAAACTCATGAAGTTATATATGCATGGATTAAAGTTAAGCTTCAAGGAAGCTCCCCCTTAACTCATGCATAAACAAATAAACATAAATATGCAATGAATATGAAACATGAAACATGCATAGATATGCATAAATAATAAAACATGTTCTTATACCACCTGAAATTTACAAAAACAAAACATGCTCTAGTTACCAATTAAACTTAATATATGCAAAAACATAAGTATGCATATAAAACTGGAAATCTTTCTCCCCCTTTTTGTCAATCATCAACAAAGGGGTAAAAGCAAAAGCAAAATAATAAATGTTTCTCCCCCTTTTTGTTCGAAACAAAGAGTCAACCAAGAAGGTCAAAAACAATAAAAACAATGTTCTCCCCCTTTTTGTCTAAAACAAAAGGAATACCAATAAGGGGTTATAATCAATTAAGATATCAATTTAAATATGTCAAAGATAGCATCTTGATACCAATTGAAAGTGAAACATAGATCAATAATTGGTATATGTGATATACATTCATGAAGAGGAAGACGCTAAGTTAACTTCCCTACATATATGCATTACATGAAGAAGGGATGACAAGCCCTAATTCACATAACACATAATATGCAATGCATAAGAGGAGATGTGAAGCTCCCCCTACACACGTGTACCACATAAATAAGAGTTGTCAAGCTCCTCAATACAAGATACACTCATCATGAATCTATATGTAGAAGAGATGTTAAGCTCTCCTTGCATATAGGCAATACAAATCAAAACTTTTGAATATTTTCTTTAAACAAAATTTTGAGATACCATTTTAAAACATTCAAATAAACATCTTGATATCAAAAGAGAGTATTTTTCTTTTTAAGCATATGATATCAATTTGAAATTATTATTTTCTATCATAAAGTAAGGGAGTGGAAATACAAATACCAATTGAAATATGAAAATCGAATTTTCTCCCCCTTTATGAAATACAAACTAAAACAATGCGTAGGCTTGTTTAAGAATACCAATTGAAAGCAAAATCAATTGAAACAAAGTTGAAACTCAAGCTCTAGCATAAACAAAATTTGTGCTCAAGATATAGGGATATAATAAGCACAAATAAAACATATATGTATGAAAAATTAGATACCAATAGAAATTGATACCATTAGAATTGAAAGCATACATACATAAAAACATATGAGTATACAAGAAGATCAAAATTGATACCAATTGAAAGAATTCAATGATACCAATTGAAACAACAATAATAGCAAGTGTATACCTCATATCATAATGAAGAATACGAACTAGTTAAAATGAAAAGTTTTGTTAACTAGTACAAAATCCTTCAAGCAAGGAATAAAATAACAATATTTTTCATAAAACATGAAATTCACATGATATTCAACACTCAAGTCAATAAAGCACATATAGGACTCATGAAAACAAAACATGAGTAAACAAATAGGATGAGTGCATAATTAAAAATGTGAAGATCATGATCATGAAAGTGTTCAATTAAGCTCAATTTTCCTTAAAACATAAAAACTCATCAAAAATTATTTAATCTTCAAGGTATATGTATGTCTTATACAATCTAAAGTATACATACATATCCAAAACACAACGAGTCCACAAAGATATATGCATGAAGGCACGTGGCTCAAAGGATGTATATGTATAATAATAATTTGGATAAAATGGACATATACATGAAGTTAAACATTTAAACATATTCAAAAATGGGAATACAAGTTTAAAATGCATGGATCATTAAAACTAGACTATACTAGCACATCTAATGGGTTCAAATAAGCATTCAAGTTCAAACATATATAGATTTATTTGTGGCCCACTATATGTACAAGTATACACCAAGTTTTAATGAAAACTAACATCTAAACATGTAATCAAATCATTAAGCATAAAAACAAGATATAAATCAACATGAAAAATATAAACATGATTATTATGTAAATTCACATGTTATTAGAGATATGATAAACATGATAGCTAAACAAATGGTGAGAACACAAAATGATAGTCCATATTAAACATGGGTGTCTCAAAGGCTATACATGCATGTCAAGAATCTAATAATCATGGCATTTACAACATAATCTATAAACATCAAAACATGCTATAAACAATAAACATGAAAAGCATGCATAAATAAATAAGGAGTAAGAGACCGTTACCAAAACCTATGAGGCAACTCTCCATGACTCCAAAACATGGTGGTCCTCTCCACCAAACTTCGCTTGAAAATGATGCATCCAAATAATCTCCTTTAAGCTCGGAACGCATTCACTCCAAGGTACCTCTACTCTCACGTCATGCGAGAGCCCACACCTACATCAAAAACACGAGGGGTGGTCTTTGGTACCCATATCTTTTTGGGTCAATGGGGTTAGTACCTTCTCTAATCCAAACAAATTTATTTGCTAAATTAACATGTATTCTATCATAACAAATTTAGCAAGGTGGCCCTTACGTCCACAATGTGTACAAGAGTACACATGAGCATACATAGTGTGATGGTGTCCGTGAGGAGCATGTGTATGCCGTGTATGGTGTGCATGCATAATAGAACTTGTTTCTTTCGAAACAAAGATTCCAAACGTGTATGGCTATTGGCACATTGGCTCAAAGTGGAGCCCAAACAATCCATATTCTTCTTTAAAATATTTATATCATTTTTAATCAAAGAAGAAGTGGAGCATGCAAGGGGTGAAGTGTGAGATACTACCCTAGCATGGCAAACATGTGCATCAATCTTATTTTGCAAAACAATATTTTTCTTTAAACAAATATCTAAATCATTTGAAATAGAAATAATTTTATTTTTCAAAGCAACATTCTCCTTTAAAATAAAATCAACTTTTGAAGACAAATTTTCATTTTTCTTCAAAAGTATTTCACAATCATTTTTAGATTTTAAAAATTTATTTTCTTTTAGAGCAAGATCAAGTTGAGATCTCAATGAATCCCTTTCATTATAAACCTCAACCTTCTCTTGCAAAATCGAATCAAGTTTAGAAGACAATTTTTCATTTTCTTTATTTAATGTAAAAGTCTTCTTTTTCAAAACATTATATTTTTCTATTAATTTTTCACACACAATAGATAGTTCTTCATTTAAAGCATGGGCATCAACATAATCATTTGAAGAACTAGCATCATCATCATCATCTAGGTGGGTTTCCGAGTGTACCTCAAGGGAGTCATTCCCTTGGACCATGTAGCATTGTGAATCGGATTCTCCACTAGATTCCTCCTCTTGTTGGATAGGCAATTGAAGCTTGGAGGTGGATGTGGTTGTCAACATGTTCCACACTGCAAATGCGGAATCAAGATTAGAAACATGCATAAGATAATCTTTGTTAAGCGTGCTTCTAATGGCCTCAAGGGCTTGTGCATTGGCCCCTATATGATTGCTATTACCAAGATAGCATTTCTTGGTAACGGCAAGATAAACATGCAAGCCTAGGGTCTTCAAATAGCAACTCATCATGACCTTCCAAATCTCAAGTCTAGAAATGTCAAACATAGGAGGGCTATCCATGAGGGCAAACAAAATGTGTGCAAACAAGTAAAATGCAAATGATAGATTAGCAAACAAGGATCTCACTCCTAGGATGTTAAGCCTAAGTATCAGGAGCGTAGGCTCTGATACCAATTGAAATCACCTAGGGGGGTGAATAGGTGATAGTGCTAATCTATAAACTAAATGCGGAAGCTAAAAACCATTTTGCAACACACTTAATACAACACAGAAGTGTAGCCGAATTTCCCGTGAAGGGCTCTGGACTAACTCCTCTTGATTCCCCTAGATAAGGGTTGAGGTGCTATATGAAGCTCTTGTGGTTAAGTACAAGTGAGGCACACACATACAAGCCAAGCATATAATGGATATACAACAATATGAAAGATGCAAGGCAATACAAGCAATATGAATGATATGAATGTAGAATGATGCTTTGCACAAAGTAAAGAGAGAGAGTTAGAGTCAATGGATCAAACGCAAACACAAAGATATGTTTCGAGGTTCGAGCCCCTAGCTCTACGTCCCCGCCTTCACCGAGAAGGATTTCTAATCCACTATACTCCCACCGAGGGAACCTCCACCGAGGAGGATTTGTTACAACACTAGGAGTACCGAACTCCTCTCTCAAACACCGCCTCACAACCGAGGGGTAGGCCCGTAGCCAATACAACCACAATCACCTCTACCGAAGAGGGATACAAACCACCAAGCTCCACCTCACACAAGAGGGAGCAAACACAAATCTCTACCTCTACCAAAGAGGGAGCAAACCAATCACCCGATCAACCTCTACCAAAGAGGGATACAACAAAAGCAAGGGTGTTTACAATTTGGAGGCTACAACAACCTCAAACAATCTCTCTTTTTCACAAAACAAGATCCTAATAGAATAGGATAGATGATAAGCTCAAGTGTGAAAAACTAGGTGTTTGGAAAACAAAAACTCAAAAAAATAATCTTGGAAAAACTCTTGAAGATAATAGAAATGAAGAACAAACACAAATCTCCCAAATACTCTTTTCTTTGATTTTTTCAAAAACCTAAAACAAATAAGATTGGAAGATTAAATCTCAAAAACACTTTTGAAAACTTATTTTAAACACTAAAGAAACACTGAAATTTTTCTTGTCAAAGGTCTTGTCAAAATCCCCAAAGAGATGGGGTATTTATAGCCCAAACAGAAAACTAGCCGTTAGGCTGATCTGCCAGCCTGACAGGCTTGCGGTCGACCGGCCCGATCGACCGCCAATGGTCAGAAATATGACCGTTGGGCCATCCCGGTCGACCGTCTGGTCGACCGCCCAGATACAGAGAGCAAAGTTCTCTGGTCCGGTCGATCGCCCGGTCGGCCGGCCGGCCAAGTGTCTGCCAGACGTGCACAAGGCTGTGCACGTCGGTCGACCGCAACGGTCGACCGGCCCTTGGTTCGGTCGACCGTTGCGGTCGACCGACTTGGCCTGTCAGCCACAGTCTGGGTCAGAACCTGGGTAAAATAATTTATTTAAAATTCTTTTATCTCTTCTAAATTCCATAAAACTTGTTTTAATATTTTATATTGAAAAACAAACTTGTGATAAATATTTCAAGACAAATATCAAGTATATTGAATCATTTTTGTGTCTTGCAAATTTTATCAAAAACCTAAAACTTGTATTTTATCAAACTTGTATTTTTCAATAGGAAAACTGATTTTTCCTAAAACTCATGAATAGACATATCAAAATAAGTTTGTATAAGAAGTTTAAGCATGCATGTATAACTAGAATACATCTACTATACATATAAACCATTTAAACTTATTTTGATCAATCTATTCATGAAAACAAATATCGTTAAACTAAAAACCGAAAAATCATAAAACGTGTGTGTTGTGCACTTGAGCACATCAACTATTCTTATCTTTACACATGGATCTAAACACACTAAACTAAAACTAGGATACCTAAGTCTTCTTGACGATCTTTAATCTTCAAGCCGACTCGATCCCAAACGTGATCCACCGAGTGCAAAGGTATGATCTTGATGCTCGGGCACTGGAATCACCTTGAAAAGCTTCTAAACTCCTTGTTGAAGCTAATTACCAACTAATATCTTGCTAAATGATCTGAAACTTAAAATCACAAGATTATTAGTAAACATAACTACATGAGTTAATCATCATCAAACTAGAGTGGAAGGCCTCTGGGCCAACAGATTGTGGACAGTAGAAGTTGTATCAATGCAATATCATTCAGACTGTGTGAAAATCTTGGATTAGAGATTATACCCCACCCTACCCATTAAACGTGTCATGGATTGACTCCACGACACTTGAATCAAACATTGGTGTCTTATCCCAGTCTGTTTCAATCATTACAAAGACAAGATTTGATATGATGTGATCACCATGAACGTGGATCAAGTTATACTAGGTAAGACTATGATTGTTTGATAAAAAATATCACAATTTACAGTCGATCTAACATGTATCAATTTGAGCACGAGGGTAAACAGATTAAGTTACTATCCTTGAGAATCAAGGCTAGATAGCTTAAGCAAATATCTACTTAGGCTTTGCTGTCAATTCCATTTTATCCATCTCTTATTGCTACTGTTCCCTTCCTTTCTCCTATTAGTCATGCATATCTGCAAACCACTTCCTCCCTTACTGTCGTTACCATCCTATTATAAAATATTCGAGTCTGCATCTACATTTGCATCATACAAACACGTGCATAAGAGATAGTGATGAAAATGAACAATAGCAATATGAAGCCTACTTTGCGAACTCGAAGCAGAAAAATATTTAAAACTTTGATGTAGGCGATTATGTGATGCCTCGGATTTATCCGAAATAGTTTCTCTCGGAAACTGTTAAGATGTTGCATGTTCGCAGTGTTGGACCTTTCAAGATCTTGAATAAACTGAATTGTAATACTTATGTTATAGTTTTTCTTAGAGATTATGCCATTAGTTATACTTTCAATATTAATGATCTAGTGAATTATAAGGGTTTTGATTGTAGCCCATTGGTTGTTAAGCCTTCTCCTAAGTCATTATCTGAGAGACTCCCACTTACCCCACTCCCAGATACTCACCCCATTACAACAGAGAAGATCGATAAAGTTTTAGAGGATGAGACTATCACCACCAAAGCTGGTGAAAATCACATGTACTTGAACCGCTGTAAAGAAAAAGCACTGACTATTGATTCACAACTATATCAAGGTGATTTGCAGCAATTTGATCCAGTTCAATATGTGAGACCCAATCCATTTAACTCGACGTGATTGATTTTTCTCCCACCTGAGGAGAATGATGCGAACATCTAATCAAGATGAAAGAGCTGAAGAGACGGATCGAAGAAGTCCTAGTTCGAATTGAAGAAGTAGTAAAGTTTTGGATATTTTTTCTCTTTATTTTTATTTTTTTAGTTTCTTTATTTTGTTTTTTTTAGTTTCTAAAATTTTGATTGTAATTCTATTTAGGTTTGGAGTTTAAGTTTTAGTTAAATTCAAATCTTGTAAAAGTCTATATAAAGCCCTTTTGTATCAACAATAAATAATGAAGAATTTTGATTACAATTTTATTGTGATAAATTTGTTTTTATCTCAAGTTGTTTAGAAATCCTAAGCCTAATTACTCTCTAATCAAACCCTACTCTCATTCTTTCTCTCCCCTCTTTCTCTTTTCTCATCCGACTCCGCGCACTGCTCTCTCTCTCTCTCTGCAACATCAGCCCAATAACCCCCAAGAACTTATCTTCCCATCATCTTCTTCTCTGATATGCTATTTTTCTTCCCTTACCTAAGAACCCAACATCCCCCTTCTTTTTTTTTCTCTTCCCTACAACAGCACCTACCAGAGCCATCTTCCATCTTCTTCTTCACAACTTCTCATACGCGACAACACACATCACCGCCATCTCCACCTTCATTTCTCTTCCTTCCTCGCTGTCGCACGCGCGGCAATCAACCACCACCACGTCACCACCACCTCCTCTCTTAACCGCTCCTTGATCAACCACGTGCAACACAAGAAGAAAGATCATGTTCGGGTTTTTAAGTACTCAAACCGACACAATCCAATTTACATCCACAAAGAAGATAGAAGAAATTTGAGTTTAATTCATTAAACCTGCGAGTTATAGTTCCCTACCCGTCTGCTGTAGTAACGGGTCCAGACACAAAACAGACCCGTTAGCAATCCCTCTTCGTTTATGGCATGTATCTCTCACATTTGGCGTCCAATTCAGGTGTTTTTGAGGCGTTACGATCATGACAACGAACTCTACATACTAGCATCCTCTACATGTCACTGAGATCTTTGTGATCCTCAGTTAGTTACTTTCTTTATCATGGTCTCTTTATTTGTAGGTTAGATAACCATCTTTTATTATTTTATCGATTTAATCTGCTGGCACAAATAGTAAGATTGAGAGATTCTGTTTATCCTATGTTTCCTGATCATATATATTGAGTGTACAAGCTTTACCATCATAATTGGTAGTTGTGCTAGTTTGTTTAGATTGTGAATGACACAACTGTATTTGCACGTTTTGTAAAACTCATCTGCTTACATATTAGGTTTAACTTTTTTTCCAACTCAAGATCGTATAGTTGGTGAAACGTAGCAAAGTTTTGCTCTACCACTGTTTTCTGCTTTACACACTTCACCGTTTCACATCACTTAAACAGCCGAAATGACTTGTTGAACAACCTTTCGTGGCAAGTTATGACGTATGTCTCTGTTTCTAGGAGGAATTGAATGCCAATACAATGATTATGGGGGTTAAAATTATGTGGTTAACTCTAGGGAAGATGCACATGGTGTATATGAATTCAGAGTAATGAAGGAAGCGGGGCAAAGATTTATTCTTTATGTGGATGAAAATTGATGCAAGATTGTTCCCTGGATTTGTCGCACTACGGTTTCGTGAACTGGCACGAATTGTGGACTAGCTCAGTATCAACTGGAAAATGAAGGTCTCTTTCAAAGTCAAGGCTTTTGGTTGGCTCACCAAGTCAAAGTGCAATCTCAACCTGATTAAATGAAAGTAGATTCACTTGGATGGATCTATACTTTGCCCATACAACAGTAGAGTATTTGCCAAACTGAAATGTAGATTTAAATGGAAGCATGCTTTTTTTTGAACCCCATATTTGCTTAAAAGAAAAAGGGAAAAGAAAAGGACATCTTTGGAGACAACTTACTGGACCAATATGTGGAATTGCTAACTTTTCTTCTGTCCCTTCAATTTATATTTATACCATGAAAGCGTTTTAGGACTAACAAGTCAACAATTTCCGTTACTTGAAAGCTAATCGACTATTAATGAAAGATAAATTGATCAATTAATTAGAAAGTTAAGTAACTATTTTAGCTTTAATCAGTTTATATTATTATTGTACAAGAGAATCTTAGCGAAAGGAGTTGTTGGGTTTGTGCATTTTGTGACGGATTAAACCGTTCTGACAAATAGTTATAACTTAAATTGAAACCCTTGGCCAAGGCTTGGTAATTGTTGTCTGATCTCTTGCGGAAGTGCTCTTAAAAGCTGCTTAGAATTCAGTAAATAATTAGCCTGGTTAAATATTTTTTAGTTTTGCAAAATTCCTTCTTTTAGGAGGAGACTTTTTTGTCAAAAACGGAAAAAAAAAAAAAAAAAAACTCTCTTTGGTGATCTTGCATTGATTTCATTTAGGCTAAATGATTGTTCGTAATTTTTAGGCTGCTCTTCGTAAAGAATAATAAGGTGGGACAGCTGATCTGAGCACTCCCAAGTGCCAACCAACTTTGAAGTGTAGCTCTTCTGTCCTTCCATGAACCACAAAAGCATTCATTGGGTTAACTTCTCTTTATAACGTTCCTCTTCTGCTCTCTGAGATAGAAAAACACTCATAGATCTCTTTACTTCCCATAGTATTTGGTTCTTGTTTTGGTTCTCCCAGTTCCATTGTGGAGAAGCAATCAATCAGGCTATGATCTATGGCATTCACTTTGTTATCTTCAGTCTGCTCTCTGGCCACTAAATTGACAGCCACAATTCGAAGTTCCCCACCATCATCCTCATCTCCATCCTTGTTATCGCCTACACATACCATCAAAGAAGATCTAGAGAAGCTGCAGAGGACACTGCGGAGAATCCAAGCTGTGCTCGCAGATGCAGAGAGGAGGGAAATACTAGATGACTCTGTCAAGCTCTGGGTGAAAGAGCTGAAGGATGTTGCCTATGATGCTGAGGACGTACTGGCGGACTGCCAGTATGAATTGCTACGGATCCAAGAAGAGAGCAGAGTTGCTTCAGTGGAAGCCACCCACAAGAGGAAGCGAGAACAAGAGGAGCAACAGGTATTGAACTTGAACTCTATTTTATTGCAGCTTTTGATAGCCGAAAGGATCAGAAACATTAGGGAGAGATTTGATGAGACATCAAAGGATCGGGTCGCCCTCCATTTGAGAGAGGGAGATGGAATTAGGAGGCCAGATGTTTCCATGAATTGGCCACAGCCTACAAGCTCTCATGTTGATGAATCGTGCATTTTTGGTAGGGAGCAAGACAAAGATGAAGTAAATTGAGATGCTACTTTCTGATGAAAACTGTAGGTTCTTTGTTATTCCCATAGTTGGGAGGGGGGGACTCGGTAAAACTACCCTTGCTCAACTTGTTTACAACGATCAAAGGGTTCAACAATATTTTGACTGCACTTGTTGGGTCTGTGTTTCTGAGAATTTTGATGTCTCCATGCTCACAAAGAAAATGGTAGAGTCCATTTCAAAGGAGTCCTGCAATCTCAGACACCTAAATGCACTCCAAGATATTCTCAAGGAGAAAGAAAAGGAAAAGAAGGTACTATAAAGACCTGGGGCACCATCCCAAAAGACTAGCCTTTTAGGTGGAGTTGTTCAAATCCTTATATACCAAGACCATCTCCAAGTCTAGCCGATGCGGGACTATTTGTTCGCACAAATCCCAACAATTCCCTCTCGAACAAAGAGTCTCCCTGTGAGCTCATCTTCACACCTGAAAGATTGTATGCTCCATCGAGATTCTCTTCACTGCGTTGGGTACGCACGCCTTACGTGAAGCAGGCTACAGCCCGTTACTCCTCTTCACTGTGTTGGCGACTGATCATACACATATTTAACATTCTTTTCATTACTCCTACATTTATCGTGTAATAAATCTGCTAATTTTCTTGTCTTAAATGTCTATTTTGCAGAAGATAATCATGAAGAGAAAGAGAATTAAACCAAATAAATACCAGTTAAAATCAGATTTAACTCGATCTATTTGGTTAGCTGAGGATGATCCCAGATCTATTTAGAAAAATTCAAAGATTGGAGCAAATATTCAGCTGAAGATCAGAGCAAATAAAAAAGATAACACCAAATGAAAATCGGTAAAATTCATATTTTTATAAATTCATTTTGGTTAGCTATAGATCAACCGAGGATAACGTCAAATATAGAGTCCAAATTCAAAATCTAAAGGAATAAATGGATAGAGAGAAGATCAATAGATGAGATGAAGCAATTTTGACTGGATATATTTTATTATTTGAATCATAACTTTCTCTACTGAAACTCAAATTTGATGATTCAAGATGATTCAGAAATAAGACTTAAAGGGTTATAACTCTTAAGTTGATCACTATTTCTAATTTTGTCATTTGATAAGTTATATTGAGCAATCAACACGCTAACAAGTTGCAGATCAGAACTGAATATCCACATCAAATCAAGTTTGGAGATAAGGAGAGGATTCAAATTCAGAAATCGCCAGCTTTTCCTATCTTTGTACTTCTCTGCCCTTGCATTTCTTCTATAAATACCTACAATCTCAAAGACAAAAGGGAGCGATGAAGTAGAGATAGATTTTAGGCCAGTTTTTCATTCTTTATAGTGTAGGTTTTTATTTTTCTTTTCATGTAATTTTCAGTTTTCATTTATGTAATTCAGAGGAGATCAAAGTTTCATAGGAGAATGAGAGTGGAGCTTGTGCTGAGAGTGACACCGGTGTAAGTTGTTCTTCTCTTCTTTTATTGTTCCACATTGAATCTAAGTTACAATTTTTATGTTGTTCTTTGTTTTTGGGTTCTTCTTTTCTACTTCTCTTCTTTTAGTACTATTCAAGTGAGTTTTATAGTATCCAAAGAGACTTGCCTTTGCGAGTGCCACCAATAGCTCATGACGATAGATTTTTAGTCTCATTCTGTATCATTTTATACTTATATCGTCTTAATGATGTAATGTGAAAGAGACGGGAATCAACTCTTATGGGCTATGCGCTGATCGCCTCCACTTCAAGGTAATATCATTGCCACAGATTTAAGATAAGTATTTGGTAAAGGAGGTAAGTATTCTTTTTGTTTTCTTTCTTTTAATTCTTTAGTTTAGAACACCACAATCTCCCAACTCTTTTATCACTCTTTTTATTTTTTTGTATAAATTCATTTTCTATTTTCTACACCTTCTCAATCTACCACTTTCTTCTTAACATAACTGTAACTTATTGTTCTCTTTTTTTAAAGAACAAAAGAACTTTAACCATTCTTTGTAGCATAAAAGAGAACTTACTATAAAAAGCTTCCATCGCTAGTCCCTTCTTGTGGATCACGACCCGTATATGTATTCTTGTGTGCAGGTAAAACCTCAATCAGCGACAGCCACATATCCGGCATGCTTACGTGGAGCAGGAGCACTGCTGTCAAATCCTCGAGAGCCAACTAGCTTCACAGGAGTCTACTGCGTCTTTTTGCGCCCTGGGGATCGAACAACACCCATACGCATGACTAAGTTCGGTGCATGGCTCTGATACCATTTTAAGGACTTGGGGTGCCATCCCCAAAGACTAGTCTATTAGGTAGAGTAGCCTAAATTCTTACAAACTTAAGACCATCCCCATGTCTAGCCGATGTGGAACTATTTGTGCACACAATCCTAACAGGTACTACTTGTTCTCGATGACGTGTGGAACGAGCAACAAGGACTGTGGGATTCTTTTCGAGCCCCCCTTGGCAGTGTTGAAACAATAAGAATTATTGCGCAACTAGGAACGATCCAGTTGCAGAGATTATGCAGACGGTGTCTCCTTATCACCTCTGCTTGCTTGTCACATGATCAATGTTGGTTGTGTTGTTCCGGCATCGTGCATTCAGCGGTCGAGATCCCAAGGACAACCCACATTTGGAAGAAATCTAGAAAGATCATAGAAAAATGCGGTCAGTTGCCTTTGTCTGTGAAGACAATTGGAGGCCTCCTACATTACGAGTTGGATGAAGATAGATGGACCGATATCTTAGGAAGTGATATCTGGAACTTGGATCAAGCGAGAAGAGATATTCTACCAGCACTAATGTTAAGATATCATCATTTACTAGCACATTTGAAGCCGTGTTTTCTGTTTTCTTCTCTACTTCCCAAAGATTATAAATTCGAGAAAAATCGGATAGTCAAACTCTGGATCACACAAGGTTTTATTCTTCCTTGTGGGAAAGAGAGATTGGAAGACACATGCAGCAGATATTTCGATGAGAAACAGAGGAGGTCATTATTTCAATCAGTATTTTTTGATGAGTTTGTCCTGCATGATGTCATCCATGATCTAGCAAGATCAATTTCAGAGGATGAGTACCTTTCAATTATGGTAGACAGTGACAATGTGCGTCACGACATTCCCAAGAAGTTCGTCATCTGTTTGTGAAATGTAATTCTTCTATGATAGTTGACCGTTTGAAATTTTATGATCCCTGGGCTCTTCGTACATTAATAGTAGAAGAAAATTTTGGCATAATAACCAGTCTAGTACTGTAAACTTAGATGGCTTGGGTTGCTCAAGGGCAGTGGCATTGAGAGGTCCAAACGTCTTACATCAGTTAGCAACCTCAAACACCTCTACCATCTTTATATTAGAAATTGGAGAGACGACTTTGACCTACCAGAGTCGCCATGTCACCTTTACAACTTGTAGTACTTGAAAATTATATTCAATCAAGCCATTGACATAGGTAATCTTGTTAGCCTGCAGCATCTTAGTCTGTCTGGGCCAGCTGGTTTCCCTGGTGTCGTCAGTGTAGAAAATAATGAGCTTGGGCTTATGAAGCGGGCATGCTATCCTCCCTTCTCAAATTTGTGGAAGTATGTAGAAAGCGATGGAATCCTCCCTTGCCTTGCCAAACTTACAATTAAACACAACTCTAATCTGTCGAGACTTCCTGTCCTCTCGTTATCGCTTCAGTGTTTGAAGGTTTATCACTGCACTAACCTCACTTATTTGTCTTGCCTACAATACCTTACTTCCCTAAGAAAGTTGGATTTATCGGATTGTCACCAGCTGCAGTTTGGGGAAGAGGAATCTCTGCCATCGAAGCTTCAGGATGTGCATATTAGTGATTGCTGGAAATTGATGTTGGTGACTGGGCTGAAGAACCTGACTTCCCTTAAAAGCTTAGTGCTTGAAAGATGCCCTCTTCTTCAAATCAGTCCAGATGCATGCCTTCCTTGCACGCCTGGGCATGTGAAGATAAGGAACTGCCCCAGGTTGAGAAAGTGGTGCAAAAGACATCAATTTCAGTGTAATCACAGGTACTTTCCATCTCATGCCCAAGGAATTTTTTCTGATTATGAAAGATCTGCAACATGTTTGTTTATCGAATAATTTAGACTTCCTAACCAAATTATGAACTCTTCTAATCCTTTCACGGTATCTTTATCATGGAGGAATTGACTATCACCTCTACCTCCCAGATTACTGATGACTACGGTGTGGACAACCTTTCCTCTCTTAATCAGTTATGTTTGTATGACTTAGAAGGGTCGTATCTCACATCAGCTGAATGGTTACAACCAACCGTTCAAACATTAGAAGTATGTTCATCTAAAAGTCTGAAGTCCCTCTCTCTGCATCAAAACGTATCCTCTCTCGAGAAGCTGATCATAAATGATTGCTTGAAGCTCACCTCTCTTGCTGGCATGCAGAACCTTAAATCTCTTAAAGAGTTAATTATAACAAACTGTCCTGAACTGCAGCTCTCTCGAAATGACTATCTTCCGTCCTCACTTCATTCCTTAAGAATCAGTGGCTGCAGGATTCTAAGGTCCCTTCCTCTCCATCAAAATATGTTCTCAATTCGACAGCTGATGAAAGAGAATTGCATGGAGCTCAACTCTGTTGTTAGCATGCAGAATTTTAACTCTCTGCAAAAGTTGCCTCTAAAAGACCGTCCTGAAGTTCATCTCTCTTCAAACAAATATCTTCCTTCTTCACTTCAGTCCCTGGAAGTTGATGTATGTTGGAGTCTGAGGTCCCTTTCTCTGCATCAGAACCAATTATCAGTCGAGAAGCTGATCATAAACGATTGCTATAATCTCATCTCTGTTGTTGGCATGCAGAACCTCACCTCTATGAAAGAATTGATCATAAAGGACTGTCCTCAACTCCAGCTCTCACCAAACAAGTGTCTTCCTGATGGGGACGTCTAGACAACGTTATTTTGATTTTGAGGCTGAGTTTGTATTTTTTATTTTATTGAGTCGAGTGAATTTTCTTTTATTAGTAGTCTTGTTTTTCTCTTTTTAGTCCCACATCGACTATATGGAGAAAACTCAATAGTTGTAAGTCTATTTAAAAAGTCTATTGTTCTCAATAAAAAGTAGACTAGAATTTGAGAAAAAATTATTTTGGAAGTTTTTTTTTCTTGAGGGGCGTGTTGCCCATGACGGAGTGTGAAACCATAGCTGTGAAGCCAAGTATGCTATGTGAGGTCAAGATCGATGAGTGTGCAGCATGAAGCGGTGTGAGGTTAAGATCGATAAGTGTGCAGCGTGAAGCGGCGTGAAGTCCGTGGAGGTGGAATGCCTTCTCACTTATCCTTAGGTAACAATGAGTCATCTACTATTTTCCTTTCATCTCTCAATTTTTTTCAAAATCCGTAGACTCTCATCCCCTGCTTCACATGAATTTGGTATCAGAGCATGGTTAGAAAAAATAATAAGTAGTGAAATTAAAATTATAATACAAGTTTTTTTTGAAAAGATTCCTGATGTGAAGTCGGTACAATTTTATTTGAATCATTGATTGTTTCTTTTTTCATGTTTTCTGTCAAATAATCTCATTTATTTCTTTTTTTCATAAATTCAAAAAAATGTTACAAAATCTTTTCAATCTCCTCGTTATCTCTTATCTTATCTTTTTAAATCCTACTTCTTTTCTCAAATCTTAATTCAAATCCTTGTCTTAACCACCACATCAGACTCTTAGTTACAAAATCAAATGACAAAAAAAATTTGAAAAGGATAAAAAAGAAATCTTTTCTCTTCATATTTTCTCTTACTTTCATCTCTCATCTCTTCACTTTCCCATGTGACCCAAGCCTGCCAAGTAAACCCAACAGGTTCTTGAAAAGCTTGTGCCTTTTCCTCTGACGCGAGTACAAGCAATTAACCTAGTTCTTACACAATTCCAGCAACATCTGAACCTCTTTGTGCATGCTTCTCTTGCTGAATTCCAATTCAGTCAAGCTAGTATCAAATATTCAAGTAATTAAGTTCAGATTCACTCAAACATATAAAACAGCTTCCTCGCATGCTTCTCACGCAACAATCCTTGCTCAAATTTGAGTAACATTAACCTGTAAGTAATCAATTTTTCAATACAGAATCACTTGCATCCAAGTTTACAGTTAAGAGCTAGGTAACCCTTCAACTGCAGGACAGTCCAGCCTCAGGTCCTCTTCACTTGTCATGGTTGTGCAGTCTGGTCCTACCACTTCTTTAACACCGCTTCAACACTAGATAACATCAGTTGACATCAACAATAGAAATACAAAGTGGTGAGTTAACTACATCAAAAAGATCAACAACAATAACAATTTCAGATTCAACGTCAAGCTACCACCGCCTCATGTATACTCGACGGGGTCAAGTTCTTCTCACCCAACGAGAATGATGGGGACATCGAGACAACGTTATTTTGATTTTGAGTCTGAGTTTGTATTTTTCATTTTCTTGAGTCGAGTGAATTTTCTTTTATTTAGTAGTCTTGTTTTTCTATTTTTAGTCCCACATCGACTATATGAAGAAAACTCAATAGTTGTAAGCCTATTTAAAGACTCTATTGTTCTCAATAAAAAGTAGATAAAATTTGAGAAAAAAATTATTTTGGGAGTTTTTCCCTTGAGGGGCGTGTTGCACATGACAGAGTGTGAAACCCTAACTGTGAAGTCCAGTGTGCGGCGTGAAGCGGTGTGAGGTCAAAATCGATGAGTGTGCGGCGTGAAGCGGCATGAGGTCCGTAGAGGTGGAAGGCCCTCACTTATCCCTTAGGTAACCATGAGTTATCTACTATTTTCTTTCATCTCTCATTTTTTTTTTCAAAATCCGTAGTCCCCCCTCCCCTGTTTCACATCACTTCGATTCTCACTTCATTCCCTAGAAGTTAATGGACCTGAGAGTCTCCGGTCATCAGAATCCATCATCACTCGAGAAGCTAATCATGAATTGCTTGAGGATCACCTATGTTGTTGGCGTGCAGAACTTTAAATCTCTTAAAGAGTTGGCCATAACAAACTGTCCTGAACTCCAGCTCTCTCCAAACGAGTATCTTCCATGCTCACTGAAATTCCTGAAAGTTTCTAACTGCATAGCAAGATGTCTGTACTTGAAAGGCTGAAACTCTCAAAGTGCCCAAGGCTTACTCATGTTTGCGGTCTTAGTGATTTACTGTTCCTACGGTGTTGGATCATTTTGGACTGTCCAGCACTCCTGCTCTCTTCTGACAAACGGCCACGTGTCAGTTGTCCCCCATTACCTGAATTGGAAAAAAGTGGTCTTCCAGTGGATCACACTTCTAACTCTCGGATGGAGCTGCCCTTATCAATAGAAATCAATGCAGAACCACCACAGACAAAAGATATGACTCGTATTATGTTGAAACTCATCACTTGTCTATGATGATTAAAACAGTTATCTGATGCCAATGTCAGATGCATTTTGTTCCCTAATGACAGGTAGGCCATCTCTGATTTAGTTTCAACATTTCTTCACGCCTAGTTTATTCAAGTCTCATATGGTCTAATCTTGCATCACTTACAAGGAAAGCTATCTTGTTACTTTGACATATATACAAGGCTAGGCGCATCTCATTATATGCCTCTTCAAAGTATTGTTCTCTTGTTCAAGCTAAAATTTAATTTTACTGCTTGTTCGTGTTGTGTGCATCAGTAATTCGTCGAAAAAAAAAACAAGATCTATTAAAAGTTAAGAGATGAAAGGTAACCAGTGTTTTCTTCCTCCTCCTCCTCCTCCTCCGGTTCTTGTTCTTCTTATGTTGTGTTTTTATTTTTATTTTTATTGTTGTTGTTATTATTATTATCATTATTCGAGATTTAAGGTTCTTTCCTTGGCTTACCTCCCATAATTGGAATCTAGGTGATTCTGCAAACAAATCTCTGTGTTGGTATTTATTTGAAAATTGATAACAATCTCTAATACTACAAGACAACATGGAAATACCTTCTGTAGTCAGGGAAGAAGATGGAATAACTCATTAGGCCTTGCAAATGTCACTGTAGCACGCTGGTAAAAGCTCTTAGCAGTGGGCAAGAGGTCTTCAAGCACCAGGCTACAACCTATATTCTAAAAAAAAAAAAGAAAAAAAAAAAAAAAAAAAAAAAAAAAAAAAAAAAAGAAACTCATGGCCCTTAAGGGTGGAAGTGTCCTGGACTAGCCTGCCTAGCCTTCCATAATTCAACATCGCTATGGAGGCTCAACCAAGTGTTTTTATGTTGATGACAAGCTGTGCTAGTATTACTAACATACAGATCGATGACATGTAAGAATTAAATAAACTTTAATGCGGATAAATTGCCATGGATCTAGAATCAATCATCTCAAGAAATCAAATACATAATTAAATCATACTAAATTCTCCATACCTGAAGCCATTGATGAACTGAAGAGAGTAGATGGATGAAGACTTTGATCCTTCTCTTTAATCCTGCAAGAACCCTAATGCAGACCCTTCTTCTCTCTGTCTCCTTTTCTTTTCACAACCTTTTCTAATATGATGGATTCTCTTATTGCTCACAAAATAATGAGCCTAGGTTATATTATTTTCAGGAGGAGAGATGAGGGTCTACATTTACAAATAAACCCCTGAGATAAAACCACCCATCATGGTTTCCTTTTATACCTCAGATTTATTTAACTTATATAAATGTAACTTAATATGGGCAACTTACTATATCAGTTAACTTTAATTAGAAATCTAATGTTAATTAACCAAGGTTATTGGGCCACCTTAATGTGAGATTAACATTCTCCCACTTGGACCATTAACCGATTAGGTTAAAACTTTAGAAAACAAATAAAAGAAAAACTCATTTTCAAAACATTTTGACTCCATTGGATTCCATACTGAAAACTTTGACACGTGATCACGAATTTTAAAAACAACAACTGATAAGCCCAAATATGAAATACTGTAATACTGCAATTAGCTTGGACCATCAATGCGAGTCATAGCGGTTATACAACGTCCATGTCATACTCCCTTCTATGTACCACAACATTGATAACCCTTACTAATTGAGTTCATAACCAAAATGACCCCTGTAATTGTCTTGTAAAGACATTTCCTGTTTAAAACAACATCCATACATAATATGTGCACACATAATTGGATAACAGGAAACACAGAAACAAACTTTTATTGCACAATAATATCAATTACATAAATACCAAAACATACATTTACAGATTGCTCAAAAGACCCATTCTAACAACATGTTCCTTGAATGTATTTGGAGGCAATCCCTTTGTCATTGGATCAGCAACCATTAAAGTGGTACTTATACTTTCAATTGACACTTTCTGTTTCTCAACTCTTTCTCTAACTATCATGTACTTCAGTTCTATGTGTCTAGAACCATTAGAGTACTTACCATTCTTAGAGAAGAAAACGACTGCTGTATTATCACAATATATCTTCAGCGGCTTGGCAATAGAGTCAACTACACCAAGTGCTGAGATAAAATTCCTTAACCATAATGCATGATTCGAGGCTTCAAAACATGCTATGAACTCAGCCTCCATCGTGGATGAAGCAGTGATAGACTGCTTTATACTCTTCCACAAGATTGCCCCACCTGCTAGCAAGAAAATAAAGCCTGAGGTAGACTTCCTGCTATCTGGGCAACCAGCAAAATCTGAGTCTGAATAGCCGATCACTACCAACTGATCAGATCTCCTATATGTGAGCATTAGGTCCTTCGTTCCCTGAAGATACCGCATCACCTTCTTAGCTAATTTCCAGTGCTCCATTCCTGGATTGCTCTGGTATCTTCCCAATATCCCAACAGCATAACTGATATCTGTCCTGGTACACGTGTGTGCATACATCAAGCTCCCAACTGCTGACGCATAAGGAACTTTCTGCATTTGACCCTTTTCTAAGTCATTTCTAGGACACTGGCTCCCACTTAATTTGTCACCCTTCATGATGGGTGCACAACTGACTGAACACATTTCCATATGAAATCTTTTCAAGACTCGATTGATATAACCTTTCTGAGACAATCCTAGCAATCCTCGAGATCTATCCCTGAAGATCTCTATGCCAATAACATAAGTTGCCTCACCCATATCAACCATCTGAAAGTTCTTGGTAAGATAGCTTTTAGTTTCATACAGCAAACCAATATCACTACTGGCTAACAAGATATCATCCACATACAGAACCAAAAATATAAACTTGCTCCCACTGATCTTTAGATATATACACTGATCAACAGTGTTTTCTGTAAATCCAAAAGAGGTAATGGTATCATTAAACTTTATATACCATTGCCTGGAAGCTTGTTTAAGTCCGTATATGGATTTCTTTAATTTGCAAGCCAAGTGTTCTTTACCTTTATTTGCGAACCCTTCAGGTTGCTCCATGTAAATTTCCTCATCCAAATCTCCATTTAGAAAAGCAGTTTTCACATCCATTTGATGTAACTCCAAATCATAATGAGCTACAAGGGCCATAATGATTCTAAGAGAATCCTTCATTGATACTGGAGAGAAGGTTTCTCTATAGTCAATGCCTTCTTTCTGAGTGAAACCTTTAGCCACAAGTCTGGCCTTATATCGTTCGATATTGCCTTCAGAGTCGCGCTTGGTCTTAAAGACCCATTTACACCCGACTTTCTTACAGTTATTAGGCAATTCGACGAGATCCCAGACTTTATTTTGGTCCATAGATTTCAACTCTTCATTCATAGCATCAACCCATTTACTAGAATCATTGCATTCTATGGCTTGTGAAAATGAAACTGGATCTTTATTAATCCCAATGTCATAATCAGATTCCTGTAGATACACCACATAATCATCTGAAATAGCAGATCTTCTTTCCCTTTGAGATCTCCTCAAAGCTGCCGGTTGTGGTGGTTCTACTACATTTTCAATGGCAATATCCTCATGGAGTGGTGAACCAACATCATTATGTTGTCTGGTATCTCAGCTTGATGATCAAGTTGAGGGACAACAATTTCTCTTGAAGGAAAGGGTATTGGGATATTTACCCTTACCTCCTCAAGATCTACCTTTCTTGGTTCATCACTCCCACTAATTTCGCCATTCTCAAGGAATCTGGCATTACCAGTTTCAACTATTCTTGTACTATGGTTAGGACAATAAAATTTGTACCCCTTAGATTTATCTGGATAACCAATGAAATACCCAGATATAGTTCTTGAATCTAATTTCTTTTCTTGTGGATTATATATTCTAGCCTCTGCTGGACAACCCCAAACATGTAAATGTCTTAAACTAGGTTTCCTACCAGTCCACAACTCGAAAGGAGTTGTTGGGACTGCCTTACTAGGAACCCTGTTCAAGATATACATAGCAGTCTTTAAGGCTTCATTCCACAATGAATTGGGTACATTAGAGAAGCCCATCATGCTCCTAACCATATCCATAAGTGTCCGGTTTCGCCTTTCAGCAACACCATTCTGCTGAGGCGTACCTGACATTGTGTATTGAGCACAAATACCACGCTTTTCTAGAAATTTGGCAAATGGGCCAGGATTTTGTCCTGACTCATCATATCTACCATAAAATTCACCACCTCGATCTGATCTTATGATTTTAACTTTTCTATCTAATTGTCTCTCGACTTCTGTAATGAACACCTCAAGGATGTCAACAGCCTGAGACTTTTCATTAATTAGATATACATAATCATAACGTGACAGATCATCTATAAAGGTAATGAAATATCTCTCCCGTAAACATGGAATGGAGAGTGGTCCGCAAATATCTGTATGAATTATTTCAAGAAGCTCTTTACTTCTTGTGGCACCTTTCTTGGTGTGTTTTGTTTGCTTTCCTTTTATGCAATCCACACACACATCAAAATCAGTGAAGTCTAGGTTATCCAAAATCCCATTCTTCACTAATCTTATTATTCTATCCCTGGAGATATGCCCCAGTCGTCTATGCCACAAGATAGAGGAATTTTCATTAATTAAGCCACGTTTAATACCAACATTCGAATGCAGAGATAAAAGAGATTGTGCAAACTCATCATTCAATGAAATTTTATATAAACCATCACATAAAATTCCATGTCCAACCGACATTGAATTATACATTAAACTGAGTTTTCCACAACTGAATAAAATAGAATATCCAAAAACATCTAATTTGGATAATGACATTAAGTTCCTAGAAATCGAAGGTACATAAAAAGTATCCTCAAGATCCATCTGGTGTCCCGTCTCTAAGAGTAGTCGGTAAGTACCAACAGCCTCGACCTCCACTTTAAGACGGTTCCCCATAAAGACGAATCTCTCACTTTCCTTCGGTTTTCGGGTTGTAAGGAATCCCTGCATTGAATTAGTTATATGAGTTGTGGCTCCAGAGTCAATCCACCAAGTATTAGAAGGAACTTCAGCAAGATTTGATTCATAACATACAAAAGAAAGATTCATACCTTTCTTTTCGAACCAAGCCTTCATCTTGTTGCAGTCCTTCTTCACATGTCCTTTTCTGCCACAGAAGTAGCATTTGACAGTGAAAACCTTTTCATGACCTTGGCTACTTTCTCAACGGTCATTCCCTTTCTTTGATGGAAATCTCTTACCTCTTCCATATTTACCTTTCTTATGGATAGCCCCTTGAGTTACTGCCAACACTGAGTGATGCCCTTCTTGCCTCAGTCTCACTTCCTCTTGTACACACATACCAGTCAGCTCATTCAGATTCCACTTATCCTTATGAGTATTATAGTGGATCTTGAATGGCCCAAACTGAGAGGGAAGTGAGTTGAGGATGAACTGTACTAAGAAGGATTCATCCACTTTCATTCCCAGTGATCCTAACTTTGCAGCCTTATCAGTCATATTAAGAATGTGTTGTTGAACTCCTCTATTACCATCATATTTCATGGTAGTAAGTTCAGCCATAAGGGTGCCAGCTAATGACTTATCTGCAGACTTAAATCGGTCTTTAACAGCAGTTAAAAGTTCAGATGCCTTAGTAATGTGGGAGTGAAGTCTTGATGTTATTGGCAATGGTCATCTTGATGAACATGAGACTGAGTCTATTCGACCTTTCCCAAGCTTTGGCATGGCTAGCCTGTTCTGCTGTACTTTCAGCAGTCACTTCATTAGGTTTCTCTACTAAAAGGGCCATGTCAAGGTCCAGAACACCCAGTGTAAATTGTACATGTTCAAACCACTCAGAAAAGTTGGTACCATCCAGGGCTGGAATGCTAGTTGCATGAGTGTGAAGGGAAGTGGGAACGTTCACTGAAACAAAATAGGACATAGCTCACATTAAGGCCTCGAATCAATACAAAAACTTTAAATTTAATGAAGATGAACTATTGATATCACTCTGATTCCTCCTTTGGGCGAAACCTAAGCATATCCAGTGTTCACTCTTTAGGTGAGACTCTTTTATCACCTACGTAGGTCTAATATAATTTATGCTACTTAGACAGTAAGTCATGTTACCTTTGGGTATCCAATTCTACACCACTAAGTTGCATAAATTACACTATCCTACCCCGGTTCCTAATTATTTGAAAGAGACTTTCCTTTGGGCCAGTCCCAATCTCCTAACTAGAACCGCCATCGAGAATATTATTGTCTTTAATGTCACCTACATTGACAAGTCTTTTATGTAGTTGTATATTCATAAGGTTTACTAACATAGGTCACTTTGGCAACTACTAAATCAATAAGCCTTATGAATACAAAACTAACCAATAATATTCTCTAATCTTTTATTTGAGTAATACTATAATACTCCAATTCTATTACTTGACCAACATCAATCATTATTAACACAATAACTTTAATGTGTAACATACTTTAATGATTGAATTAAACAACCATTAGTCGACTACTAAGAAGGACTAGTCGACTTGGGTCAAGTCAAGTCGACTATACATTTAGGTCTAGTCGACTAGGGCAAAGAAAAGTTAGTCGACTATACCAATATTATTAGTCGACTATAAATATTTATTAGTCGACTACACATTTTATTAGTCGACTCCTGTTGGAAGGCAACTCTCGGTTAAATTATTAGTCGACTCGGGAAAAGAGTTAGTCGACTATACATTTTATTAGTCGACTACTCAAAATAATTAGTCGACTCCTGTACCGAAACAGAGAGTTCTTAAGTTTCTGGAAAAATACTTAGTCGACTAGTGTTTCAGGCTAGTCGACTAATAGTCGACAAAACTGTTATCGCGGGCAGTTCCAGACAGCCGACGGAAAAATTTAATTAGGGAAAAATTAGGGTTAATAATTCCTGAAATTTGATCCCAATCAATTGTACAATTAGAGGAAATTGAACAGAACATTAGGGTTAATAAATCCTCTTAAAATTCTACAATTAAAAGATCAAAAATTTGATTTTTATGAACTGTTAATCAAAACCCTAATTTTCCATAATCTATAATCCAAGATGTATTGATTCTAAAACCCAGGCTCTGATACCAAATGTAAGAATTAAATAAACTTTAATGCGGATAAATTGCCATGGATCTAGAATCAATCATCTCAAGAAATCAAATACATAATTAAATCAATACTAAATTCTCCATACCTGAAGCCATTGATGAACTGAAGAGAGTAGATGGATGAAGACTTTGATCCTTCTCTTTAATCCTGCAAGAACCCTAATGCAGACCCTTCTTCTCTCTGTCTCCTTTTCTTTTCACAACCTTTTCTAATATGATGGATTCTCTTATTGCTCACAAATAATGAGCCTAGGTTATATTCTTTTCAGAAGGAGAGATGAGGGTCTACATTTACAAATAAACCCCTGAAGTAAAATCACCCATCATGGTTTCCTTTTATACCTCAGATTTATTTAACTTATATAAATGTAACTTAATATGGGCAACTTACTATATCAGTTAACTTTAATTAGGAATCCAATGTTAATTAACCAAGGTTATTGGGCCACCTTAATGTGAGATTAACATGACAATCTTAAGAACCTCTTTCAATAAAACTAATGCGACAAGTACATATATATTGCAATGCAGATGCAAGAAAAATGCGTGGATCCTTAAAAGCATCAGTAACAGCATATAAAAAGACGGGTGTGGGTTTCCCAGCCCATGTTCCTTCAGGATTTGTATATAAATTCTTCTACTATTAAATTTCTAATTGAATTCCAAGTGGGTATCTGATCCATTTACACTTTGATTCATTCACACTTGGGAAGTTAAGAATATTCTCTTGTTTTCTGACAAGATAAACTTGAAAGCAATATTATTGTTCCAAGTACAGAGAAATTTTTTGTGTGAGAAGGTCGCACAAGTCTAAGAAAAGAACTTAAAATATTCCCTTTCTTTTACAATGTTTGTTTTATTAGCTTGGTTCCTACGCGAGAAAATACACTTTTATGTTATGTCCACAAAGATTCATGCCCTATTGCCTTATTTCTTTGGATCCTTTTTATGTTTGATATAATACCAGTGTTGCGGTGTTGATCTTTGTTTTCAGGAGAAGCATTTTTTTTTTACTGCATAATGTGATCTTAGTGTTTACCTGTTGTTAGTTAACAAGCTATCATTCCTGATCCGTATGTGAAATCCTTGAATGAATTATAGTCTGTGTTTTACAATGCATAACTTTCTTGTGACCGATTCTCTTCCGAAATTTCTTGTGAAGATATTTTTTTCTTCTATTATTTATTATGATATCCCTTTTCTCTTACAATATTTCTTGCTTTCGCATGTGTCCTCCCATCACACCCGGTCCTCTCCACCATCTCTATATATTTTCTTTCCTCTTGTTATGGTTGATCAATATATGTAACATAAAAAAAGAAAATTATTTGCTTTTTTAAATCTTCTACAATTTAGACGTCAAGATTGACCATGTGGATCCATCATCATAGGTTGAAATTCCTACAGTGAAAGAAGTTTGGTAAGTTTAAATTCATTATTTATGAGTTTTTTTCTCTAAGATATATTTAGTTTTAAGATGGAGTAGAGCTCCTCTTGCTCCCATTGTTTAGACTTATTCAGCGTGTTTTTGTTGTATGTCCATATTGTTTTAGTTCATCATTTTTAATACTGTTAGAGGCATACTAATTTAGTTTATGCGGGGTAGTGTTGGCGATCTTCATTTATTCATTCATTCATTCATGTGGATGAGAAATCAGAAATTCAGAATGTCAGTCTTATTCTATATGCTCAGACATATTGATTATACTGAAGCATATTAAGAATTATATTGAAAGTAATCCAATTATAAGATTATAAAGCTTTCTTGTATGTGATGCAATATTTGAGCTGTGTGCAACATTTTCATTATTTCAACCGTGTTAATTTATTGGGTAAGTTTAATTGATAACATGATTGTTCAATGGAATGAATGGTCCATTTTGTTAACTTATTGAAAATTTCGCTCCTTTATTTAATCTAGTTGCTCAGTTTATCCATCTATATGCCTTAATATGTTGGGACACTTTGCTCAGGGTTTTCAGATGTGCACTGCTGAGGGAATTTATCCTCCTTCCCATTTTTTATCACATGGAAACTGCCCAAATTCAGGCCCTCCCTCGATGAAGAATGGCATCTCATTTGTAATTTGCCACTTGTATTGCCTATTGGTCTACCAGCACCAGCAATCAGACTGTACCAGAAGGCAATCAAAACATCATATAGTCTTATTCTCTGATCATCCTACCAAGGCTCCTGCAAGAAAGGCTCCTGCTTAGGCTTCCAAAGGATCACACTACTCGACCTTGGATTGGCTTGCATTTATCAATATGTGAGATGATACCTTACTCAGGTAACTATATAATTCATCTGATGTTTGTACTGGTTGCAATCAACTGTCATCTGATGCCATCCAGCCATATTGGTTCCTTGCATTTTCTTCTCAAGTACTCAGAATCAAATGACTCTCGTGTTCATAATTCCATTCCCCTTGAGGCAGGCCATTTGATTTGGTTCCTTTCTCTGTGTATGTCTAATTAACAGCAAGCATCATAGCCATATGGTCTAAATCTCGATCATTTGCTAGGAAAGAAATCCTGGGTAGGCATGACAATTTGAATATGTGTCGGTAGCTCACCCATCCTACTCTTGGATAATTCAAAATTTTGAGACTTGTTATACATCAAGAGACTTAATCAACAGCCCTGGGGTCCTCCTCTGTGTCAGTATGTTCTAATTTTCAGGTGGTTGATGATCTCAAGTACGGTGTACATAAAAGGGGCAGAGGCAGTCACACTTCAGTCAGGTGTGTTAGGAAGATGCAAAATGAATCCACGAGCTTTTTAGAAGTGTCAATAATGGCATATAGAAAAGAATGGTATGGAATTCGATACCAATGTTTTTGCAAGCTGCACGTATTAAAATTCTTCTACTATTCTTGTACTCATCAAACTCTGATGCATGTTAACTTTTGTTTAACTCAGAAAGAAAATGAAATGATCATTCAGTGTTTACTTTGGATTTCAGATTCACATTGTACTTGATAAAGTTTACTTGGAATTTCACAGACTATCCTAGACACTAGACAAACAGTAGAAGGATTTTGTAAATGCAATGATAATCAGCGTGAAACATATATTAGGAATATGCAGTCTTGACAATAATTTTTTTTTTAAATGGAGTCAAATCTCTCACTGAAAATTAGAGTAAACAAGGAGGAGCAAATAATATTCTTTATTGTACACACTAGTTACACTAGTTCTGGTTTCACATGTTGCGGCAGCCATAGGAGATTAACTTCGTCACTTTCACATACTTTTCTTTGAATGAATTTTGTTTCTCTAGAAAAAAACAATTTTATAAATTATGATATATCTGTAGTTATTGAAGCTTTCTTGTTTTTTTAGTCCTTTATGCCTCTAATTTTTTTTTATCTTTTTTCTACTTTTTTGGGAGAAAAGGTCGTAATTTGACTTAATTATTTGGTATACTAGCCATACCACATGGGCATGCTTATATAGTATACCAAACCAATGAAATAATGACATCCATGCTAGAAATTAGATGAATCTAATCAGTTATTAACAAGCAAACACCGTTAACAGCTGTCACTAGATAGAAAGTAATACGAGAAAAAAACACAGGCTCGGCAAAATTCTATTGCGAAATAATCCTGGATCCTCATTATAATTTCTCTTATTTGATTTTTCCTCATTTATCAATCCTCTTCGATTTCTGTTGAAAAACAAGGTCTATCTTTTTACAATCTTTTTAGTTATTTTTATCCCTTCTTTAGAGAAATATTGTCTATAAGTAGTTTGACTAAATTCCTGTTACATATGCATCTATTTCAATGAACTAGAAAATAGAAAATTTGATTCTTTAAACTTGGATGGTTAATTTTTCACTTTTAAGATTTCTAAAGCTCAGCGTGGGTGATTTGTAACCTTTAATGGAGTAGAGTTCCTCAATCCAATCCCCTCCTTTATCCATCCAAGCCTCTCCTCTTAGAATTTATTTATGATGGAAAGAAATCTGTTGCTTCTATGTACGAATCCAGATAACATGCTGATGAATTTTTTAAACTGTAGAGAACTTTTAAAGGATATACCTCATGAGTAGGGATGGCAATTGGGTTGTTCCGGGCGAAGCCCGGCCCGGGCCCGGCTCGGCCCGGGTTCCAAATATGGAACCTGGGCATGGCCCAAGGCTCGGGGCCGGCCCAGGTGCCCTGGGCCCCGGGCCAGCCCCGCACCGGCCTGTGCCGGCCTGGGTTTTTAAAAAAAACAAAAAACTTTAAAAAACTTTAAAAAACTTTAAAAAAACTTAAAAAAATTTTAAAAATCAAAAAATCTTAAAAGTTCTCAAAAATTACTTATTCAAGTTGTGATAAAATTAGCAAAGAATATTACGAGACGTGAAATGAAAATATATTTTTATTAATGATCTAATAAAATGGATAATTGATACAAATACAATTGAAGTATTAATCAATTTTTTTCAAATTTATCATTAATACATAAAAAAGTACAAATCTTTATTCTTCATACATTTTATCAATCATAAATAAAAAATTACAAGTCTTTATTCATCTTCTGAGGAGTCTTCTAGAGAATCTTCGATGAGATCGTCAATTATTTTATTTTGACTTCTCTTTTTCGCATCCAGCCAATCCTTCTAGCATATGGTCATCTCGATCGCATCCGATGCCAGACGGTTCCTCGTATCAGTCAGCACTCGACCACCTGTACTAAAAGCAGACTATGAAGCTACTGTAAATGTCAGAGGAGTTAGTAAATCACTTTCCATGATGGAAAGCATAGGATAAGTTGATGCCTGTGATTTTCACCATGCAAAAATATCAAAAATTTCAAATTCTGAGTCTTAATCGATCTCAGGAGTCACAACACGTTATGTATAATAATGAAGTTCATTTAAAGAGTTAGAAGTTCTAGATTTTTTGGAAGCGGATAAAAGACCAGAAATAATGAACTTCTACTACTAGAGGTTGAAGAACTTTGAGATGAAGAAGATTGTTTATTTCCAAGTAGTTTCATAAAAATCATATAACTTATTTATAGAAGAATCAATATCTGCCCACATTAGGGCAGAACTATCCTCATAGTCTATCCTTTCATAAAATTTTCAAGTAAAAATTTACATCCATTAAATTTAATCCTAGGATTCATAAAAGCAGCAAAATAAAAGATAAATGAAAATTCTTTAAAATATTTATTAAATTTTTCTCCGTGAGAGCAATAATATTTCTACATTCAGAAAATATTTCACTTATTTTAATTAACTCATAAATATTATACTTGTCATTGGGTAATAAATTTTTCCATTCAAAACGGGTTTTAAATAATTTTTCAAAATCTCAATTGTTGCAGTATTTTCGCTAGCATATTCAAATGAAACAGTAAAAATTTTAGAATCAATTTTATATTCTCTAGCAACACGCATTATAATTTTACTAAGATTTAAAGCATTATGAGGATGAGGAAACTTTTTAAAACCGATAATACTTTTATTTAAAACCCAATCAGAATCAATAAAATGCGCAGTAATAACAATATAATGGTAAGGGCTTCCCAACAATCAGAAGTGAGTGCAATTTTATGGGGCAAAGATGATAAAACTGCAACTAATATTTATTTTTGTTCTCCAAATACCTTAAATATGTTTGATCTTATAGTGTTCCTGCTGACTTGCTCATAATCAGGATTATGAGTCATTCTAATATAATCTGTATGTGCATCGTCTTCAGCCATACTAAAAGGCTGTTCAGACCGAATATGATATTTTGCTAAATTTGTTTTACATGTTACACGATTATAACTAAAGTGCCTAAAGTGACACCCAAAGTGCTAATTTGGGTTTGTCGTGGTTGGTGTTCGGGGTGTTTGCTCTTAATATGTCGGGTAAGTGGACAGTTCTCGTATTTTTGAGAAAAGAATATGAAACATCTGGTCACAATTTGTATTGAGCCCTCCTAACTTCATTAACAATTAATTTATCAAAATATTTTTAAACTCTAGATTTAAGAGTTGTGGAGGTAGTTGACACCTCGGGGGAACTAATAGGCATATGAGGAACAATGCTAGGTACATCAGAAGAAGCATTAAAATCTGTGCATGGTGTAAGTTGTGTGTATGGAATTTGTGGAGTGTCGTCTAGTGGCATATTTAGGGCTTCCCAAGTATCATTACTAATACTAAAATTATCACGAAATATAGAAGCAGAAGCTTGGCTAGATCTAACTTGATTAGAATTGGCATCCATTTTTAGCTAGTTTCTAATTTTATAAAAATATAAATACCGAATTGAAGAGCTTGTAGAGAGAACTTGAAGAGCTCGTAGAGAGAGCTTATAGAGAGAGCCTGTAGAGAGAGCTTGTAGACAGAGCTTGTGAAGCTTGAAGACTTGAGGCTTGAGAGCTTGTAGAGATTGTAGAGAGACCTGGAGGAGATTATAGAGAGAAAAGAGAGCTTGTAGAGCTTGAGGAAGATAAAGATGAGTAGTTATTGTTGTGTGAAATGAAGTGGGAAAGTTCAAGTATTTATAGAAGAGAAGAAAGTATCTTTTGCAATTTTTTTTGCAAAAAATCACATCAAATACCCGTTAGGGGGTTTTTGCAAAAAAAATTTACAAAATACCCCCTAACGGCTATAATAGCCGTTGGGTGAAGGCCGGGGGGTTGCAAATAAAATTTTACAAAAACCCCCTCCCAGCGGCTCTTAGGGCCATTGGGCTCGCGGCCCGGTTAGCCCAACGGCTCTAAGAACTGTTGGCCAGCTGTTCTAGGCCGGGCTTGGCACGTGGCCGGCACGTGCCAGACCCAGGCACGGGCCTGGCACGGCCCACGGGTCGTGGGCCGCCAATAATCGGACCCGGGGCCGGCCTACAAAAACCCCGGACCCGAGCCGGGTTTAGCTCGGGCTGTGCCCGGGCCGGGCCGTGCCCGTGCTGGTTGTCGGGCCGGCCTGACCCAATTGACATCCCTACTCTTGAGGGATCGATGAACTGTACGCGAATCTGAATGACCGCTGTCGAGAACGAGATGGAGAGCTTTCTCTCTACTAAACTTAGCCTCCTATGAGTGGAGATCAATGCATGGCTGTAGAGTGAGACTTCCTCTCTATATAACTCTTTGATTAGTGACCTTCACATAATGCCCCTCACCCTAATAAGAGAGTAGTACTAGGTCCCACTGACCTTTACAACTTAGTGTACCTATTAGACACACTTAATAAATTGACTAACATAAGTTGCACGTGTGTTATGATAAGGAATAGGAAATAGAGTATGGATCGAATCAGGAAATATCTTACAATCTCCCACTCAAGGCATACCCGACTAAAATTTTGAAAAAATATTTATTTTGAAAATCTTTAATATCTCATATCATATTTTATTTTAAAAGCGAATGACCATCCTTTGTTTTAAAAAAAAACCCTCACGTGAAATTTATCATTAGTCATGGAACACTCAAACTACTGGCACTCTACGACTGAGAGGATGATTAGACGTGGTTCACGGACAAATTTTGGTCGAGCTTTATGCCTTTGCCTAATTTGTATCGTGGACTTTCATGCTAATGACCCGAACAACTTTCGAGAGAATATTGGTGGAGTTTAGTACGTTTATGACAAATGTACATGTAGTGTGTATAATACATTTCTATAAGTGTCCTACAACATGTGCTTACCAGACACACGTCATCTCTATACTTAGACGACCGTCATACGAGTACCATCGCTCATCTTGAAATGAAGGCTTAAGGTCGTGGAGCCTACCCACGTCCAGTCCAAGCGATCTTGAGAATTCTTAATAGTCTTCTCTAAATGCACTTTATACTTTAACCTGTGCAATTGCACAACTTTAACTTTAATATTATAAATGCTCATTTAATAATATCAGCTGAAATAAAATACCATATAATAATTGTATGCCATCATAATAACTGTCTGAGAAAAATCTCATGAAACTGAAATATAGAATATACTAAGAACACAAATGGCCTTACTGAGAATTGACATAAGAACTCCCACTCAAAAAAAAAATGAAAGCATTCAGTGAGCAATGGATAATCTCATTCAGCTATCCGATTACAAGACCAAAATATCACCATGTAATATCAATAAATAAGTCAACTATACAAGTCAAATGTTACACAACAATCAATACAGAGTCCAACACTATAGAAAGTACCTCCTCTACTAAGCTAAAAAGCTCTTGTAAGATCAAAATACAATAATAGATTCAAGAATAATATCACTCTATACTACAACAGAAGATAATTGTAATTTGGGTATGGTGTTTTTAAGTAACAATTTCTTGATCTTTCAAAAAATCATAGAAAGGTCCAGAATGTTGACTGTCTTATTCGATCTAACCATAATATTCTCCCCCCTCGATCACACCTTATAACTTTAATCTTCTGATTCAACTGCCGCTCAACTTCTAATTGATAGGTAATAAAAACTTTTAAATAATCAGATTTCTAGTGGATAAAAAAGATATAGGCATAATGGGAGAAATCATTAATGAATATAATCAAACATTTATGATTACCCCGAGAAAGAATGTGAAAAGGTCCACAAATATCTGTGTGGATAAGCTGAAGTAGATCTTTACTCCTGTCTAACTCAAGTTTTCTCATTTTGTTCAGTTTTCCTCGAATACAATCAAAACATGTGGAGAAATAAGAAAAATCTAGAGAGTCAAGAACATATATCTTTACAAGACAATGCAATTTCTTTTTGAAAATATGCCCATACTGTTTATGTTATAACCTAGAGGACTGTAAGAAAATTCTAGAACGTTTTGCAGGAGTAATCAAAATGTTAATGAGAAGGACTGATACCTGATAAAAAAAAACAGTTCATATAATGCACCCACATCAATTAAAATAAACCATCACCAGTAAATCAAAACCAACAAAATTATTATGTAGATTGGTAAGAAATTAGATTTATTCAAATTAACACCACAACGAGAATGGTTAAAATGGCAATATATCCAAAAGAGCACTCTGAAAACAAAATCAAATTATGCCTTAAAGATGGCACATAAAAGGTTTCATCTAAATCTAAGACATGATCAAAATCCAAAACTAGTTTAAAAAGTTCCTACGAACTCCACTTGAAAGTTCCTACGAACTCCACTTGAACCTTTCTTCTAGTTCCCGAATAAAGTCGTTCCGCAGGCCTAGTTGATCGCCTTACTGTGAACCCTTTCCTTCTTAGATAGCCGAGCCTTATACCTTTTGCAATCCTTCTTCATGTGACCTTCTTTCTTGCAGAAGTAGCATGTATTGTCATTCTCTGGGCTGGATTGTTGTGTTGCATACATGCAATTGTCTCTTTATCAAGATCAAAGGGAAATAGGGTTTATGCATACCTGAGTCCATCATGAAAGGAATGCCGAAAGTTGCACAATCTCGAGGACGCCAGAGTTGAGGGAGGGGATTCTTCTCTCCAACCACCAAGTTCTCTTCTTGATCCTTATAGGAGATGAGAGGTCTTCAAGAGAGAGGTAGTTATAATAGATTGGTTGGTGGTGGAGAGGGAATCCTACCCATGATATATATAGCATCAAGGAATCCTATTTCAACTCATCATAAATCTAGACCCTTAATTGATAACATGAGTTTCACACGTGCTGATGAGTCTCACATCTTAATTTAAATACACTCATGGCTAAGTGTAATTGAAACATGTCTAAACCCAAACCATTAGGCTTGATCAATTCTTTATTGGGTCCAACAACATAAGCTTATAGAGATGGGTGTGTAAATCCAATTAGACTTTGAAAATCACCTAGAGGGAGGGTGAATAGGTGATATGGCTAATCTATGAACTAAATGCGAAATTTAAAAACTTAATAGTAATGAGCACTCAAGTGTGATCAACAAGTGATGCACACACAACCAAGCCAAGCAATATAGATATGTATGCACAATATGAAATAGAGATGCAAGGCATAAAGTAAAGAGAGATATAGAGAGAGAGTCAATGGATCAAGCGCAAACAACGAGATATGTTTCGAGGTTCGAGCACCCAGCTCTACATCCCCGCCTTCGACACACGAAGGATTTCTAATCCACTAGCAAGTCCACAAAGAACTCTCACAAGGAGTACCCAACTCCTCCCTTTACAAACACAACCTCCTCCTTGAGGCAAGCTTCAATCCAACAAAACAATCACCTCACACCTTGAGGGATTAGCACAAAGCAAACAAGGATCACCTCACAACTTGAGGGATACAACCCAAGGCACAAAGCCAAACAAAGATTGGGTTTTTAACTTGGTGGTCTAAACAACAACCACAAACAACTTCTTTCTCCCACACAAAGATCCTATAGAAGAGATAGTAGATTTTAGCTCAAGTGTGGGAAAACCAAAGGAATGGAAACCAACAACTCAAAGAAAATCTTTGGGAAATAATAGAAACCAAGATGGTGAAGTTCAATCAAAAGCTTTTCCCAAAAACCCTTTTCTTTGAAATTCCAAACCCTAGCAAAAACTCAAAATAGATTGTTCAATTTGAATCCCAAAACTTCTTTTGATTGCTATAAAAACACCAGAGAGTATGGAAAATTCGCACAAAAAATCTTAGAGAAAAACTCTTGCAAAAGGGGTATTTATAGGCAAATCTGGAAACTAGCCGTTGACTGTAATTTTTGCCAGAATTACCCTGACGGTCGACCGCCCAGTCGACCGCCCAACGGTCAATTTTTGACCTGTTGGCGCTAGCGGTCGACCGCGCCGCCGAGACCCAACCAAACAGAGAGCAAACCTGCTCTCAGTCGGTCGACCGCCCGGTCGACCGGCTACAAGTGTAGCCAGCGTGCACGTATCCGTGCACGTCGGTCGACCCGGACGGTCGACCGGCTACATGGTGCGGTCGACCGTTTCGGTCGACCGACCTAGCCTGGCAGCCACTGTACAGGTCAGCAAAAACATGAAATTTTAAATCCTAAAAATTCTCATTAAATCTCTAAAAATGCACAAAAATAGTTTTATCATTTTGATTTGATATATAAACATGTGGTAAAAAGTTTAGCTCAAATATCAATCAATATGAACTATTTTTGTGTCTTATCATTTTTACCAAAAACCAAAAACTGTATTTTCTAAAACTTGGATTTTTGAATAGAAAATACATTTTGTCCAAAACTCTTCCAAATACAAAAACATGATATTTAAACACTTTGAAGCATGATGCATATGGATAGAAATCCAATATACATGAAATAATATATATCATAGTTTTTGTCATTAATACCAAAATATATGTTTTGATAGAAATACCAAAACATAACACATGAAATAGGATATCAAACAAGTTTGTTTAAGTATTTGAAGCATGCATGTATATAGAGCAAATCTAATATACATTAAACCATGTAAACTTGTTTGATATAAACTCTATTCATGTAAACCAAGATCGGTTAAACCAAAACCGAAAACCAATATTCAAAACATGAAACGTGTGTGTTGTGAACTTGAGCATATCATACTATTCTAATCTTTACATTTGGGATCTAAACTCAAAACTAAAACTATGGATACCTAAGTCTTCTTGTAGAGCGCAAACTCCAAGTCGACTCGATCCAAAACTCCTTGATCCACCGAGCAATAGCTATATATAATCTTAGACGCT